>JAHRHJ020003712.1:0-126413 GCA_019776745.2 Taxus chinensis | reverse complement strand
TGATTCTTTCTTTGCACAATATTACTGAATCTTTGGTTTTAGATTCAGGGGCTTCTTTCCATGCTTCTCCACATAGGCATTATTTTGTTGATTATGTTCAAGGAGATTTTGGGCATGTTTTTCTTGGTGATGATGAGCCTTGCAGTATAGTTGGAAAAGGTTCTGTTCAGGTTAAGATGCAGAATGGAAATACATGGCTATTAAAGGATGTTAGACATGTGCCTACATTAAGGAGAAACTTGATATCGGTGGGGCAATTGGGAAGTGATGGTTGTACTATGATATTTACAGCTAACTCTTGGAAGGTTACCAAGGGTCCTCTTGTGGTGGCAAGAGGTAAGAAGGTTGGAACCTTGTATTTAACCACTGATAGTACTAATGATTGTAATCTTGTGGCTTCAGATGCAGATACAACATTATGGCACTATAGGCTCGGTCTTATGAGCCATAAGGGCATGAACATCATAAAGAATAATTTTCCTGGATATACAGAAACATGTTTGGATTTTTGTGAGAACTACATATATGGGAAACAGAAGCGAGTAAGGTTTCTCAAGGTTGGACCTACGAAGAAAGAGAGTAAGTTAGAGCTGGTACATTCTGATGTGTGGGGGCCAGGCTCAAGTATCATCTCTTGGGGGTTCAAGCTATTATGTTACTTTTATTGATGATGCAACAAGGAAAGTTTGGGTTTATTGTATTAGAAACAAATATGATGTATTTGACACTTTTGTTAAATGGAAAGCCTTGGTAGAGAATGAAACACAGTCTTAAGCTAAAATGTCTCAGGTCAGATAATGGAGGGGAGTATTGCAATAATGAATTTGATGATTACTGTTCTAAGAATGGAATCCGTAGGCAAAAGACGGTTCCAGGAACTCTGCAGCAAAATGGGGGTATCAGAAAGGATGAACAAAACAATAATGGAACGTGCTAGGAGCATGAGGTTACATGCAGGACTGCCTCTTTCTTTTTGGGTAGAAGCGGTGAGCACAGCTGTGTACTTGATAAACAGAGGACCCTCAAGTGCCTTGGATGGAGGCATACCTGAGGAGGCTTGGTCCGGTAAGAAAGTTGATTATTCATTTCTTAGAGTCTTTGGATGTGAGGTGTTTGTTCAGATAGACAAGGATGATAGGACCAAGCTAGAGGCTAAATCAGAAAAATGTACTTTCATTGGTTATGGTGGTGATGACTTTAGATTTAAATGTTGGAGTATTAAGGACAATAAAATCATTCGGTCTAGGGATGTGGTCTTTAATGAGAAAGTCATGTATAAGCAACAGTTGCAGGAAAACAGGGAAGAATCCAAGAAAGAATATGCAATGGTAGAGGATCTTCCGGATGGGAAAGTGACCCATCAATCAGTTCAGGAACCTACTCAACAGGAACCCCAAACTCCTACAGTGAGGAGGTCTTCTAGGGTAAGAAAAGAACCTGAATGTTTTTCTCCTTCTCTTTATTATTTATTACTCACTAACAGTGGAGAGCCAGAGAGATTTGATGAAGCAATGCAGGTAGATGCCAGTAAGAAGTGGGAGCAAGCCATGGATGAGGAGCATAAGTCTCTCATGGAGAACCAAACTTGGGATTTGGTGAAGCTACCAAAAGGCAAAAGAGCATTGCAGAACAAGTGGGTGTACAGATTTAAAGATGAAGTAGGAGGAAAGAAAGGATATAAGGCCCGGTTGGTGGTCAAGGGGTTTACACAGAAACAAGGTATAGATTTTGATGGGATTTTTTCTCCTGTAGTAAAAATGACTTCTATCAGAACTGTTCTTGGAATAGTAGTAGCACAAGACTTGCACTTAGAATAGCTAGATGTAAAGACTGCATTTCTCCATGGTGATTTGGAGGAGGAACTATATATGCAGCAGCTAGAAGGATATGAGGTCAAAGGTAAAGAGGAGATGGTGTGCAAACTGAAGAAGAGCTTATATGGCCTGAAACAAGCTCCACGTCAATGGTATAAGAAGTTTGATAGCTTCATGATGGAGCAAGGTTATATTAGATGTCATTATGACCATTGTGTGTATACAAAGAAATTTGAGGATGGAAGTTATATTATCATGTGTTTGTATGTAGATGACATGTTGGTTGCAGGTAAAAACATGTAGGAAATAAAATTACTCAAGAAACAGCTAAGTGAATCCTTTGATATGAAGGATTTGGGGGCAGCCAGACAAATCCTTGGTATGAGGATAACTCGGGATAGGAAGGAACGGAAGCTGACTTTATCTCAGGAAGAGTACATTAAGAAGGTATTGGATAGGTTTAACATGCAGGATGCTAAACCGGTTGGGACTCCTTTGGCAGGCCATTTTAAGTTATCAAAGGAGCAGTGTCCCAAGACAGAGCAGGAAAGAAACCAGATGTCCAAGGTACCTTACTCATCAGTAGTTGGCAGTTTCATGTATGCTATGGTGTGCACTAGGCCTGATATTGCCCATGCAGTGGGAGCTGTGAGTAGATTTATGTGTGATCTAGGTAAAGAGCATTGGCAAGCAGTAAAGTGGATCCTTCGATATTTGAGAGGGACCATGGGGACAGTTTTTTGCTACAGTGGATCAGACACCACTTTACATGGTTATGTAGATTCAAACATAGCTGGAGATGTAGAAAGCAGGAGGAGCACGACAGGTTATATTTACACTGTAGGTGGGACAGCAGTGAGCTGGATTTCACGACTACAGAAGCTGGTGGCTTTGTCAACCATGGAGGCTGAGTATGTTGCTACCCTAGAGGCAAACAAAGAGATGATTTGGTTACAACAATTTCTTGAGGAGTTGGAGCATAAGCAGGAGGAATACAATCTACATAGTGATAGTCAGAGTGCTATACACCTAGCTAAGAACTCTACGTTCCACTCTAGGACAAAGCATATACAGTTAAGGTACCATTTCATCAAGACAGCTTTGGAGGAAGAGAAGTTGAAGTTGGAGAAGATTCATACTAGTCAGAATCTTGCAGACATGATGACCAAGGTGTTCACAAGGGAAAAACTAAAGTTGTGTTCAGCTTTGGTTGGTCTTCACAGAAACTAGTGAAGGGTTGAGAAGCTTGCTCAGAGGAAAACTAGTCTCCAAGTGGGAGATTGTTAGGTTGTGAAGGTTGTTTTCATGTGTGAAAGTGTTGAAGACTGCTACACTAAGTTTCTACATTTATTTTTCATGGATCCTCGTTCGGGGTTCGGGGCCAGGCCAGGCCCTAAGTGGGGGTCTGGGACAAGCAGCCCCCGATCACAGGGGTTTGGGGGCGCAGCCCCCGAATGCAAAAAAAATTAACGTAAATTTTTTGGCCTCGACAAAATTATCACCTGAAATATCGGGAAACGTGTTTTTTCTCATATGGGTGATTTTTTGACCCATAGGTTTTGATTTCTTTATAGGTTTTTACCCATGGTTTTGATACCCACTGTTTTGTTCAAAATGGCTTAAGCAGTTGTCTATTTATATGGTCTTATGCATATGATAGATGTACAAGTAAATGTATTGCAGATGTGTTTTGAATTCAGCTGTGAATTCTGTAGAGTTTGTTAAGCATAGCTCCAAACGGATCTGGGTATTGTATTGAGAGAGAGGTGGCAGGAGTAATAAAATCTGAGCAAGTGATTCTTGGTGGACGTAGCCCAAATTGGGTGAACCACGTTAAATCTATATCTCTGCCACGTGTTGTGTTATTTATTCTGTAATTTTATTTGAGATCTATAATAATTTCTGCATATCTAGTTATCTACTGTTGCGATTCTGTGAGGGATTATTCCGCATATTGTTATCTTCTTCATTGGCCTGAACAGAACAAATTTCCTTCATCTTTCACCTTAGAGATGGAGTTGTTCTCCTTGAATAGATTATCTTTGACAAAAAAAATTGAATTGAGCTTTGATTTCTTGCAAGGACAAGGGAAGCGCCAAAGTCTTTCATCCTGGTGATGACAATGCATATCTTTGAAAGCAGCAGCTGCTAGTGTCTTGAAAGCTTCTCCCTTCTGCCAACTATTCTTCATTTCTCCTACAGCTTCTGAGGGGAGGCCAGGACTCTGATTTTCCACTCTGTTTACGCTGTAGACCCAGGATTTTGATAGATTATCTTTGGCATCATCAAAATGTCTTATTTGCCAGTAATCGTATGTTCTCATCTGTCTGTCCCATGAGGCGAAGGTCTACAATGCAACTGCTCCAGAGTTTAAGCTCTTTATCCATAACCAGCAATAGTAGAGGATAGCTTCATGTTGCAAATTGTCTACCTTTCCATACTAGTATTAAAAGCTTCATCGATGAATGTTTAGTGATTCAGCAACAAGCATGTCATCCACCAGGCTTCAATAGCTCTGCCATAGACAGAATACTTGTGCATATCTTTGATACTTGCACTTCATCTTGGCTTAGAATTACAGGAGGATGGGCAGAGCAGTCAAGGGGGTAGGGTCCAAAACTTTGTCCTTAGACAAAAGTGACTTGATAAAACTCGTGAGAACTTGGGCTTGTTCTTCCAGCTCGATAATAGTTCAATCGTCTGCTGCCCTTTCTCTACCCTTCCAATGACTCTTGTGACTGTTTCCTGGAGGTTGTGAATTGATCACCTTCAAGGAGTAGACTCTCCCATGTGGATCCTAGAAAGCTCCAAGTCAGATGTCAGCAAGTCTGATTCTGATTTGTCTACTGTGGGCTTAGCAATCTCCAGGAATTGCTGACCTTGAGCATCTTGACACAATCCTGGAAGTAGTTCTGGCTTTCTTGGCACGAGAAGGAGTGGTGCCCAACAAGGCTGCTACAGCATCAAAATTTGGTCCCAAGCTTTGAGAGGAGGATTTTCTCTTCCTTTTATCAACCAGAGGTTGCACCCAAGAAAAAGAGGAAGAAGAATCTGCAGGAGAGGCAAGGGGACCAAGAGACAGGGAGCTCATGACACTCAAGGTCTGTGCAGCTGTTGACTCAAGCTGAGATGTGGGTAGAACACTGGAGGTAATGGCGGCAGAAGAATCAGTAGCACCCGGAAGTTCAGTGCTCTGAACCTCCTTATCTTTATCTGCTGGATCTTCAGGAACACTTGCAGGAGTTGGCATCTCACTGTCTTCACTTTCATTGAGAACGATGATGTTCTCTGGCCCTATAGGCAACTCTACCTAAATTTCTTGGAGGGTCATTCTCTGCAGGCTCCTTCTTTACCTCTTTGAGTTTCTTCCTGTATACCTGGGTAGATGGAGAAGGAGTAGATTCTACAGGTCCCTGAGCTGTTGAGGCAGGAGGGGTTTTCACTGGTGTTCCAGACTCTGGAACTGATGCCTCCCTTATGGGTGTCGAATCATCTTTGGAGCTGGATTCTCCTGAGTGCCTCTTAAATTCTCGGATCTTCTTACTGAACCAGACCCTAGTTCTGATTAAGACTGGAGCAAGAATCTCAGCCAGATCATCTCTTTCTTTCCTGTTCCAATCCAGGTCCTCCAGAGGGGTGTGCTTAATCACATTTTCGTACTCATACGAGTATAGCTCAGAATTGTCATCTGGAGACCTTCAGGAACTTGGTACAGACTAAGTTCTTGGATCAATTGCAGGGAGAACCTGCCACAATGCCTTCTTCTGGCTTCAAAATCATCTGCACAGTCAGCCCAGTAGTCTTCTGTATCTGCCCTATGATGATAGACTATCTTGATGTTCTGTTCAATGAACTTCTTCAAGTCAAAACAGGTTCTTGGCTTGAAGAAATGAACAGTGATAGGGACCAGGGCTCTTTCTACACACTTCTGAGCATCCAGAGCCGTTTTGCATGTGTAAAAATTCCCAGAGAGATGGGAAAGTGCAAGCCAGAAATCTTCTTGTCTCTGCAAGTTCTGTGCAACTTGTCTAGTTGCCTGCATATCTCAATCAAGGCCATTTTGTCGTTGCAGAACATGGGAAGCCGCAGAGGGGTGCTCTCATAGCCAGCAAGCCTGATATAAGAAAATTTCCTGAACTGAATGAAATAGGCTCCATATTGTGATATCAGGTTCATAGCTTCGTCTGAAAACCTTCATAGCAGTGTCACCTTCGAGCAATCTGACCACGTACATGGTGAAAGCATCATTGACCCTTCTGAAATTGGCGATTGCTGGTCTCCAAAGGTGAACTGCGGGCAATAGGCATACACTGGATCATCTTTGTGTGCATCAATGTAGGAAAACCAAACCATTGCCGTGACGCTGCTAGGGTATACATCAGATATGAAGTCATGAAGAACTTCTTTGTTTGCTGAACAGGGGCTTGGAATAGAACTCAGCCAAATTCATGCTTATGATTTCTGCCCAATTGATACTTTTGCGTTCCCTCGCACACCATGCTGATGAGCGGGCACATCCAAAAATGAAACTCATTGGTTGAGGGCAAACCCATAACCTGAGCTAGCAGGATTATAAAATCTGACAATTCTTCATTGAAATCCACCCGGAAGAGGGTTTTGGTCAGACGAGAAGCTCCTTTCCTAGGGTTCTTCAACCAAGACTTCGCCACTCGAGCTTTATATTTGTCACTGTCTTGGTCGAACATGGCCTGTGCTTGATCCCGAGAGACGACTATAGCATTGTCCATCTCCGGAATCCTCAGAGCAGCTCCAATGGCGGCAGCGGTCCAGCTTGGCAATGAGCTCCCCGTGTACATTTGTCAATTCACTCGAATTGGGGTCGAAGTGAGCTCCGCATGAAAGTACTGTATCAGCACACTGCACTGAGATAGGGAAACCTCCGGCGAAAAAACTAAACCGCTATCATTAATCATTGTGTGCCATTGGCGTAGGGTTTGCATCTGTCATTCTTGACCAAAAATCACCGAAGTCGAAGATGACGAGCTTCACTGTCTCCAATATTGCTAACGGCAGACTCAAGTGGAGAAATTTGCTCCTGTCCCTGAAACTTGATCTTCATATTGATAGATTCGGAGCTGCAACCCAGACTCTGGAAGGAATTTGCAAAGAAGAAGGGATATTTGCACAGGGAACTAGATTGCAAGGGTTTGAGCAAACTATAGCAAGGAAGCAATGTGAAAAATGCGAAGGTGGGTATGCTTGGTTATATAGCCGTTTGAGGAGTGGAATGAATTTAATGCGCATTGAATACACAACCACCAATTTGAAAGAGCATCATATTCGGAATGAGCGGGAAAAGCTAAGTGTGAATGACACTTGGTACGCTTGGGACAGGTGAGACGCGAATGCGCGAAACACGCGGCTCGGCCGGTTCGGGCGAAACAGGGAGAAGACGCACAAATGCATTTGGGACAAATGGGACGAAAATGTGCGAAGTACGTGATTCGGGTGTTTTGGCCGAAATTGGAACAAAGGGCCCATTTGGACTTGGGACAGATGGGACAAAAAGTTCCGAAGTACGCGGCTTGACCGGTTCGGCCGAAAATGGAAGCAGGGCGCATTTTTGAGAATGGGATATTTGGGGCGAAAACACGCGAAGGACGCGGTTCGGGCAAATCGGCCGAAATTGGATCATTTTGCATTTTTCGATTTGGGACAAAGAGCGTGAAGTACGCGACTTGGGAGTTTCGGCCGAAAATGGGAAAGCTCGCACAAGTTTTGGGACATTTGGGACAGGAAAGTGTGAAGTACGCGGGAAGGATGATTCGGCCGAAATTGGAACAACTCGCACAAAAAGTTTTGGGACACTTGGGACAAAATTTTCCGACGGGCCTGAAAATGGGACAGCTTCGGGGATTTCGGCCGATCGGGGAACAGAGTGCACTTTCGTACTTGGGACAGATGGGACAAAAAGTTCCGACAGGCCCGAAAATCACACAAAATGACCCAAAACACAGATTTTTCAATTTCACGACTTAGGCACTTCAGAGAAAAACCCTTCAACTCAAAGTTTTTGAAAATTTTACTCTTATCAGAGCGGGAAATTTTGAGTGGACAACAGACCTTTAAGTTTATTAGGTCATAAATTTGCCTCTTATTGACATTAGAAACTTCATCCTTTTATACAAAATTGTAAAGGTATCTAAATCAAGACTAATTTATAAAAACTAGACTCAGATGATCTTCTTAGAGTATGAATGAATTCTATAGAATTGGTCACCTTTTGAAAGAGTTGAATAACACTCCACATTGTGCTTGCTCCAAAAAAAATGGATGATAGGGCTAAGGACTTCAAAGACTTCAGACCCATCAACCTTGTGAAATTTATGATATCTATAGAATTTTTACCAAAATCATTGCTACCAGGAAACTGAAACTTATTATGAATGATTTAATTTCAAGGCAGTAAAGTGGATTCATTAAAGGCAGGATCTATCCAAGATGGAGTGATTTGGTACATGATGACTATACACTCTATGGACCAAATAATAAAAAAACGAATATGGTCCTTAATGAGTTTGATATGAATAAAGCCTTTGACAAGTTGGTCTCATTTTGCTTTTTTAGAAAAAGTTTCTAATTAAATTTGGCTTCCCTAAGCTAAAGTTCAGAAAAATTGTCAAGGCTTGCATCACTACGGTCAGATTCTTGTGAATGGTTAACGGTGAGCTGGTGGGATTTTTCACAAGTAGCAAAGGATTAAGACAAGGAGACCCCATATTGCACCTTGAATTCATTCTTATGGTAGACAATCTTAGTAGATCAATTGGCCAACAAGCACTTATTGACTTTAGTTTCCATAAATGGTATTTAAAGCCCACTTCCATTAGCCAAGCAGCTTCTCATTAGCAATTTGCATTGATGAAAATCAATTCTTCTCTTAATGGAATCCGTCCTATGAAGCTAAGATCTGCAAAGGCTTGATTATGGCAACTCATTATGAAGTTGCTTGCCTGGGCAAGAGATAAATTATGACATAAATAGCCCCATATTCTTCTTCAATACGCCTGAGGAAAGACAACTTAAAATTTCAAAAATTCTAGGATGTATAAATAAGTGCTCTTCCAGCCACTTACTTAGGACTCCCTCTGGGCACTAAAAACTTTCTTACCATAGGTGTGGAATGATCTGTTGGAGAGATTTAAACAAACAAATGACTGGATGGAAAGGAAATTCTTTATTAGTGCTGGTAAATGTCTGACTCATAAAAATCACTCTTCAAAACTACCTATCTATATCATGTCTCTACTATCAAGATACCATGTACCTTCAGAGATAAAATTGAGAGGATTCAAAAAAAATTCTTATTGCAGGGCATGGAGGAGAAGTTTAAATACACTTAGTGTCTTGGGAACCTCAAGGTTTGTACTCCAAAATCTTCCCATATGAGGCCTGGGCATAAATGACATTAAGAAAATGAATGAGGCTCTTATTGTGAAAATGGGCTGGAGAATGCTATCTGAGAAGCAACCCTAGATAGAATTAGATTAAGAGCTAAATACCTTAATCAAAGAAGATGCCTTTTCTTTTCTTCAAGATGAGCATCTTCCTTATGGTTCCATCCTAATTGGAATAACTTAGTGAAGAGTAGAACCATTTCATAAAACAAGGAAGTAAATGGAAAATATCTGGGAGATGGTTGTCATAGATACATAAAATTTTGGGACGTAAGATAACTGGTTTAATATGCAGCAGAATATGGACAGATTTGGAGTAGTCAAATGACATCCTTGAAAGCAAGTATGGCATTAGAATCAAGGATTTTATTGTAAGAATATGGCAACAAAAAGAAATGGAAAAAACTCACTGTGGACAGAGATGATTATTTCCCATATGACTATTTCCTCCCTGTAAGACTCCAATTGGACCTAATCAATATTAAGTCAGTTCTCGAAGTTAAGGATGAATTGGTTCTAGAGCAGTTCAATTGATGGGAACTACTTTGTTAAAATGGTTAAATACTTCCAGTCTTAGAAAATCCCAAACTGAGTTTAAATGGAGTAGAATTTGGATGAACTGAGCTACCACCTAAAATTAACTTTAATTCTTACTTGGCATTGCTCTCAAATGGATCATAATTTCTACATACCACTGACAAACATTCATAAGATAAGGTTTTATAATGCCTAATAGGTGTCATCTATGTAAAAAATAATTTCAGGATATTAGTCATTTGCTTATCCATTGTGAATATGCTACCAAAATGTGGACAAAACTTATGCCCTTTCTAACTTGAAAGCTTCATTGGGTGGTTCCAAGGGATAATCATATGTCAGCTTCTGGACTTACCAATGGAGTCCACCAATTACAAACATTGTGTTGTGAGAATGTATCTGGAATTTGTTCTAATGCCTCATATTATTTGGAGGATATGGGAAGAAAAAAAATGATATCATCTTTAGAAACAAAACAGAATTATAAGCTCAGTCATTTGGGAAATTTAGTCATGCTATTAAAGAGACATATTGCATTAGATTTAAACCCCCCAAGAACAAGAGTTATTCCTCAGAAAATGAAGGGCATATCTTGTCCTCAATGGAAGAATGGAGCTGACTAATATCCGCAATATAATTTTAATAATATTGATAGTCAATCTTTGATAGATCTGGCATCCTCCTGATCTCAACTTAGTATAAGTTAAAACTTTGATGGAAATTAATCTAAGGGTAACCTTGGAATTGTCATAGCTGGGGGAGGATTGATCCAAGATCATAAAGGAAATTTGGTTTGCTACTTATGCCCTTAAAACTGGGAGATAAAACTAATCATTTTTACTGAAGCATATCTTCTTGATTCAAGTGTCCAACAGCCTTAAAATTTCTACTAGACTTGATTCATAGATATGAGGGTGTCAAACTTTATGCTCATTCTGGAAGACTAGCTCTTTGGATTAACATCATTGTCAGCTTAATTTGATTCTCCTTAAAGTTTTGAACATGGAAGATTTTATATTGGTATGATCTTTATAAGATTTGTCCAAATTTTTAATACCATTTTGGTATCAAGCTTACTTACCGGGAGGGTATCATCTCATGGGTTCAGATGAATTGAGAAACTTATGGCTTAAATTATTATCTCAAAACATTATTTGGGATACATCTCACTCATATTTCATTTAAATGGGCTCAAGTAGATTCCATAACATCATACAAGCCTTGTAATTATGTGTTTGTTCAACCATTTAGACATAATCCTTTAAATATAAATTTGGATGGGTCTTTAGAATAAGACATTCACATCACCATACTTGTGAAAATAGAGTGAACGTACCTTTACACTTCATCCTTCTTATGAACCAATGATAAAAAAATATAAACATTACTTATTTATAGTGACATACATGACCTAAAGATTAAATCCACTTATACAGGAAATATTGTAGACATGATAAAATAGAATTAAAACGTTTTCAACACTTATCTCATGATTTTCAAGTCATAGTAAGGCTAAGATTATTCTTTTGAAATGGATTTCTACCAGGGGACTATGCATTATGGTTTCAAGAGTACTCCATTCATCAGTCAACAATTATTCTTAGGCATTCGTCAAGTGCATTATGGGAGATGTAGACTGATTCTTCATCATCTAGTGAGTGAAAAATACTTGAGAAAGGTGGGCTAACATTCATTCCTATCAAATTACTCATTCTTGGTATTTTGGGAACAGTCTTAACACTTTGGATACCTATAAGCCCGGTGAAAATTTGAGGATCCCCATTGTCAGATCGAGCCCAATATTCGAACCTAGAGTGGTAGAACTAATGAATATTTACGAATCTTCTCAACCAGAGTGAGGCATTACTAATTTCATTGATAAGATACAGGGTCATGACTAAAGCTTGCTAAATTTTCCATTAATTCATGTCAAGGATTGGAAAGACTCTTTCATATCATTGAATATGATAGCTCACTCTTGAAAATTTTGATCATCATTCAAGAGTTAATCACCTGAAGCTACTGGCCTTGGACATCAAATTTTAGTAAACCAATTTTATTCAATGATAAAGTGATTGACTAGGCCGGCTTGAGGAGTGGAAATTTTTGGAGGGCAAAAATGAGAAACCATCATGGTTTTTCTTCACACATTGTCTTGGTACAAGTCATTCCATGGATCCACCTTTTGATGAGGTCACCCATATGATGGTGAGATACATTTCTTTAGAGGGCGAATTTTTCACAGTGATCCCTTTGGTAATCAATCTGGTGTTCCTCAACCACTTACCGTAGAAACTACATGGTATGATTTCCTTATTATTTACATCTTAATTCTCTTGAGCACTACATTTTGGAGTTCCATAAATCATGCTCATGTAATCCCATTACATCAAGCGTCTCATTTTCTTGTTACATAAATTGTGTCTTCTCAAGCTTCCCGGCATTCCAACCTCCCCCATCTCTCTTCCTTCTAATTCCCACCTACCACTGTCAATAAGGGGACTCCTTCTATCCCCACACACAAGAAGGTTACTGCTACCCCTTTGGCCTTCCTTGATCAAATCCCCCTAATCATCCCCCCCACCTTTGCAGATCCCACCCCTTTTGGGTCTACCTCAAACAGGCCTAGAACTAGATTTTCTAAAAGGCTGAACCTAGATACCCCTAATTTTAGGGAATGTGCCTCATGGACTTGGAAGTTACCCATAATCTCCTTCACATTAGGGTTGCATGGGTTCTCAGGAGACACATGCTGAGAGCTCCACTAAAAGGCTGGAGGCTTTAAAATACTGACATGCTGATGTTGAAAGAATTGAAGTAAAAAACTTGTCTAAGATTAAAAAGGTAAGAGAATGAAGGAGGAAGCGGATGATATTGAAACAAATCAAGTTGAATATATAACATACAAAAAAATTTACTCCCTAGATATACTGACTTGGAAAAACCAAGACTTAGCCATGATCATAATATGGCTATGATTTAGTGCAATTATGAGGAGTTTATTGAGGGGCATGTCCGCAGCGTCTCTAATCTCAGCGACATACCAAAACCAATCTTTGGGGCACGGAAAAAGAAAGCAAACAAACCATTCTAACAGCTTTTTTAGGATAATGCTACTAACCCTACTCACATGACAAACATTGGCTATGTTCACCTCCTGGTAGACTATCAAATCTAGAATTACCAAAGCTACCAAGAAGTAATTATGTGATCTGCATTGCAATCTTGCTGACTTCATAGGAGTAGTGTTACTTGTTTTTTTAGCTATTTTTTGGTATGCTCTTCTAATCAGTGTTCGAACTGGTTTGATGTTTTGGGGTAACTGCTCTTTGGTTACACTAGATTTTCAATGTCTTATCTAGATCTTGATCCTTCTTAGGTAATGGTTTTCATCCTATTCTCAGCTTCTAGGCCTCCTTTTTGTATACAAGGGTATAGTCCCTTTCAAAAAACTATTTACCAATAATAAAAAAATATATAAATCATCTTAAAAAATTAACACGGAATGAAATAGGAATTCACAAAAAGTTAAATCAGATGCACATGGATGATTTAATACTTTGGTTAATTAATATTTCTTGAGTTTTTGATAGAGAAAAGTATATAGATAATAAAGTCAAGAAATAACTAAAGATATGTATTGATTTAAAATAGAATGTGAGCATTTTTCTTAACAAGTGAGCATAGCCAAAATTTTCATTGCCAAAGGATAAGTTACCAAATTGATTGTCTATAATAACCATGGATGATAATTAAATACAATGGCATACCAAAGTTAGAAAATCATTGTGGGATAATAGGATCACACCTAAAAGGTCCATTGGTGATTCTCCTTTCATGATGGTTTATGACAATGAAGCCATAATTTTACCCTGACTTGAACTCCCTACCCTTGAATTAGCTCATAAAATAGACTTGGAGCATTATGATGACATAGATTATGGAACTAGAAGAAGTCAAAGAAGGATCCAAGAGCATACTTAAATATCACCAAGTTTTCAAAAGGTGGCTTGACAAGAAGGCTCACCCATAAGAATTTAAATGGGGAGATCTAGTACTCAAGTGGAATATAGTAGAGCTAATCCCTGGAGTGGCACAAAAGTTTGACATAATTAAGAGTGGCCCATACCAGGTCACATATTGCAAGGATAGTAATGGCTTTGAACTAAAAAAAAAATCATGGTGAGCCTCCACTTATCCCTTTCAATGGATATTTCTCAAACAACATCCATGAAATCTATTACAAGATTTTGTATCATATTTTACTAGTATCCCATTTTATGTTGTTTCCACTTTCATGTTATTCCCCTTGTGGCATGCCTTCCACAGTTTATGTTTCTTGTTTTGATCCTAACTTATGTAAACTATGAGATTTAAGTACCTTTTATGGGAATTTTTCTCAAAAATTTCCCATAAAAATGTTGTGTAAGCTGGTTTGCTTGAGGTTTCCCAAGAATGTTATACTTTATATTGTATAAGTGCTATTATAGATCCTAGATTTTCATTTGAAAAGTGTATTTGTTTTTAGTTATGTTTTTTTGAGTTTTGTTGAGCAAATCTTGGAGGAGCATTTCATGTCGACTATTTAAGAGGTCAAAATAAGGAATATGAATGTAAAATGTTTAAGGGGTTTCCAATATTCTATATTCATACTCCATTCCCAATAAATTTTAACGCTATTAATATTTCCCTTTATTCAAAAAATAACCCCTTGAAGCCACCAAAAATGCTACCAAAATGAGCCTCTTGCTTCATTTTGATCAAGTGCATCACACTCAACCTTTATTTTCTAATTTTTAAATACATTCTTGTCTCTTTGTTATTTTTATGGTCTTTATAGAATTCTAACAATTGGGAGTGCTACAAAAAAATTTCAAAAGTAGTTAAGTGTTGGGAAACTATACCAAGTCATACCTTCGAAGTTTCACAACATGTTTGTAATTTCCATGCAAATTTTGATCCAAACTATGCTTATTGATTTTGTTACATCCCTTTGTATAAAAAAAAGATTGAGGACTAGATTAAGGCTTTCAATTTTGATGAAAATTATTATTTAAATTCTAGATCCCAAAATTGTTCTATTTTAGTACTTTGCATACTTTCAAAATTGTCAAGCACCTTTACATGCAAATAATGCGTAGTGTTATGGATCTTTCCAAAGATATATGGAATTTAAGTGCAAACGTAACACAAAACTTTTTGATAGAATACACTGGAGATTTAATTAGTCAAGGACTATACTAGAATTTTCAATTTTTTTGATCAGTTTTGGCTTGTAAATTTCCCTACATTTTATTAGACAACCCCACTGAAAATTTTACATCCTTTCGGTCATTTATTCAATTTTTTCAAAAATTTCCCATTTTTCAAAATTCAACTTTTGGGAAAGGTTTTAGGATCCTCAGAGCATTTCATGAGCCCAAATTGCAGTCTATAGAAAGGTATCAAAGTTTTGTTTGTGACAGTTGATTTAGAGTAGAATTTTTGGGCCTTGAAGTGGTCTTGGGAAAGCTTTCTCTTTAGGTGATTTTTTTGGGGAAAAGGAGAGTGTGTGCATTATTAAACATCCAAATTTTGAG
The DNA here is from genome assembly GCA_019776745.2 of Taxus chinensis. Lineage (NCBI taxonomy): Eukaryota > Viridiplantae > Streptophyta > Pinopsida > Cupressales > Taxaceae > Taxus > Taxus chinensis. The sequence continues at coordinate 111,065 of JAHRHJ020003712.1, read as the reverse complement.
AAAGGTTTCACTAATCCTAGGTAGTGTTGGGATCTCATATACCAATCATCATAAATATTATGGAATATTCTACGCGGCGGAATGGGTATGAAAAATCATTGGGAGCATAACAAGATGAAACCTTTATGACACTAAAGTATAATGTCCATTATGAACAAGTAATTTGTACTGAATATTTTAGGAACCTCGAGAAGAGTTAGGATCCTAAAAAAATTTCAAATGGAATCACACGAAACCCCCTTCACAACCTAAGTGATGGTTTTAGTTCACAATTTTTCCAAACTCAGGTGACAACTCAACTCACTGGCAAGCCTTCCTAGGAAAAAATTGAGGTACGAGAAAACAAACCTTGAATAACTAATTTTCATAATTCCTAAGTGTTTTCATTGGGTTTTTTGGCCCCTTTCCATGTAAAATAATATATTATACGACCTAAATTGGTGAATTATGGACCATGGACAAAAAGGACACTATGCGGTTTAATTTTACATTGTGCAAATGATGTCATTATGTGCACCTCACACACTTTAGAAGGTTGGTGGAAAGTTGAGGTGGGTTTGTACCTTTCATTCCCACTTGTAATAGTGTTCCACCTAAGATTGTCCCATTTAAACTTAATGAAAAAGCGTGACAAAATGACAAAAATCAAGTTATTTTATGCATGTGGGCTGCACATTCTCCATCTAGGCACACATTTGGAAGCCTCTTACACCTAGGTGCACTTTTGAGGTGCAGTTTCACCCCAAAATTGCACCCCATGCTAATGGAGGTTCCCTTTGGCCATGCATTTGAAATTTTTTTGGAAAATACACTTTCCACTTATAAAGTGCATTTTCTACCAAGGTGTTGACCTAAAACCTCGACAGTATTGTGAGGCTTAGGAAATTTGACCTTAGTTAAGGATGTATGTGGGAAATACACCACATCTACTCTAAGAATAGAAACATAAAGGAAAGCATACAACATATTTCATCCCAAACTCCAGTCTTTATTTATTTATCAATAATGATTACATCATTCTCAAGTACATGTATATTCTTCTCATTCTATCTTATCTATCTCAATTCTCGTAAAAAATATCTCAAAGTGGCACTCACACATACATTTCTTGTGATGCACCCATATACAATACATTAGTTACAATAAATACACAAAATACAATCGATTCCAAAAGACACTTCTTTTGACTCATGCCTCTATTGGCTTCAATCTTGTACAGGCTCGATCTATCTTCAATACACGGCTTCATGTCACCTTACCTCAATTTATCTTTCTCAAGTTAGCTACGGGTCTTTCTTATGTTACGTTGATTCTCGTAGTATCCTATGGATTTTTCCTTTTATCCGCGGCTTCTTCTAATCTTTAGCGGACATCTTCTATTTTCTGTAGATTCTCTATATGTACGTAGAGTTCCCTTAGTATTTTACGGCTTCATCCTTTCATACGTGGATCTGTTCTTTATTTGTGGCTATCTCCATATTACGGTGGATTGATATTTATCTCCACGACTTATATAAAATTTGATGAAGAACCCTGTCAACATTATCCCCCCGCTTAAACCTTGTATCGTCCTTGATACAACCAAAAATGATGAAGAACCCTGAAATTTTGATCATCCTTCTTTTTTCTTTGAGAAAAATTTGGGCTCACCTCCTAAAAACTTAGAAACTGGCATAAGGAAGAGATTCCTTCACTTGACTCACCCGACTAGACTTATGGGATGCTATCATGAGAAAGTTAGGCATCACCCCCCCAGAAACTTAGATGTCTGGCTTAAGGAAGGGTTCCTTCACTCGACTCACCTGACTGGACTTATGGGACACCACAACCTCTAAGCCTTTATGGTGTACTTTGTGGCATGTATTTAGTGATCTGAGGAGTAATATTATTTTCATAAATATACCAAGAAACCAAATGATTGTTCACCTGATCAGTCCATTCTTGGAGTTGTGTATTTTCTTGAATTAAAGGAATTATGTCTGATGGGGTGGGTTGTGCATGTACCTTATTCCATCTAGTTTGTGTTATTGTAGTTTCTTGTTGCATTCTTATCAAGGCTTTGTCCAAGGTACCACTACATTCTTGCATATCATAAATTTTCTCTATCCATGCCCTCTGCTGGTTTTGGTATTTTTATGTGAGTTCCACCAGCTTCTTCCTCTGAGTTCCATCTGTATCTTTGGAAATTTCATACTCTGTGGAAGCCTTGTGTATCTCTTGCTCTAAATTTTCCATTTCTGCCTTATCTTCCACGGTCATGCTCAACCATCCAATGGTATATGTATAATATACCATGACATTATTGAACTTTGTTTATAACTTAGTCATTGTGGCTTGCAATTCACTCCTTCTCTTTTGATTCTCCACTTTGTGAGGTTTAACAACTTCTAGTTTGTGCTCTTCTACTGCATTCTTTTGGATTATTTCTTTTTTTGCTTCCATATCTATGTGGTGCTCCCTTAAAATTTCACTTACCACATTCTTTTTGGTCACCTCTATTGATAGATTAGGATCAATTTTGATCTTTGGATATTTTTTTATGGAGGAGAGCATATTTTTCATTGCTTCTTCGAGCTCAATGCACCTTTGCATCCAATCCTGCTTAGCAATTTGTTCTAGTACTTGGCTGCAAGTAGACTTTTGTAACAAAGTTAGCTTGTCTAAGTGGACCTTGAAGCCCTCTGTAGTTTATTCAACAACTCCTTGTTGCAGCTAGATTGAATGTTCCTATTTTATTTTCTGTAGAACTTTCTTGATTTTTTCCAATGAATCTCTAGGTGCTTGTGTATGTACCATGTTTGTAAATATGTTTTTACTAGTTATTGATGGTCCTGTTTGCAATTGTTATGCTACTTCCTTTGCTTCTTTGTCCTACTTCTCTTTCTCAACTTATTCTTTTTGTTCTTGTTCTTTCTTCTTCTCTTCCTTTTATTTTCTCTCTTTCTCCTCTTGTTCCTTCTTTTTTTTTTCCTTTCCTTCTCCTTCTTTTCTTGTTCCTCTTATTTTTCCTTCTTGATTTTTCTTCTTTTTCTTCTTTATCGTGCTCTTCTTTGGATTTATTCTTCTCCTCTGTTTTCTCTTCTTCTTCTTTATTTTTCTTTTCTTTTCTTTTTCTTTTGGTTCTTCTACTTTGTGTGATATCTCTTGTTTTTCTACTTCTTCCTACTTTTTCTTGGTTACTTCTACTTGTTCTTTCTTTTGTTTTTTCTAACTCCTTTTTCTTGAGCTCTTCTTCTTTCTTTTTATTTTCTTCTGATATCAATAAATTTTTATTTTTTTATGTTGCTACTATCTTTTGTGCTTTTTCAAGCTCATTTTCTTTCCTCTTGTTGTTTTTGTTGTTCCTATTTTATCTTCTTCTGTTTAGATATGTTCATGGTCTTTTGGTTTTTGTTCATCTATCTGTTTTCTTTTCTTCTCCACCTCCTCTATTTTTTGCCTCAAAAATTTAGATTTGTAGCTTCTTTTTCTCTTTCCTTTCTGGCTTTAATCAAAATCCCAATGAGCTCTTCAATCTCCTTCATGTGGTGGAGATCCAAAACGGTCTTTTTCTTTTTCTGTTTAAGTGTAGTTCTTTCTTGTTGTAGAGACTACAGGTGGATTGTCTCCTCTATTTCCACTTGTTCTTGAATTTATTTTATCAAATCCTTGGGAAGTAAATGACTGATATCTGTGAGGACTATGGTAAAATTTTCCATATAATAAAGTATTAATTCTACTATTGCCATATGTTCTTTTCCTGAGCTCACCTCATACTCTTGGGCTACCTTTGAGATACCTCCTATTGTTAAATGTTTCTTAAAGTATTCATAGGCTTTGGTAGATAATGTTGTGTCCATCCATGGTTCTGCACTCCTTGAGAATTCAGGTGTTAGCTTTGTTGGTGAATCATGTGGTGAGATAGAAGGATTCCTTTCTTTGTCTGATTCTAAAACAACTTTTCCTCAGATTCTCACCTCTTCTTCTTCTACTACTTGGATTTTGTGGCTTGTTTTAATTTTTCCCTTTTTTCTCTGCTAACATGCCTTATAGCATTTTTTGGTAGGTTTTATAGACCTAGTAAGCTCTTATGCAACTTTATTTTAGTCATTCTTAGAACTGTCTTTACTAGATTTGTTGATTCCTGGATATTTATTCTAATATTCTTCCCAAGTTTCTTCAATTAGCTTCATCAAAGGTAGGTAGTTTCATCTGTAGCTTTGTTAGGATCTATGGGTAGGCTTTAATGCTTTTCTACTGATGTAGTGACTAATTCATCTGAAGCTTCATAGGGTAATGGTGGATATGTATCATGTGAGGTCCTTGGAATTATGGGTCAAGATAAAAGTTGTAATCTATATCTATGATGAACATAACATCCTTTTCATATTTGACAACTATATGTTTTGAAATTCTATTTATATTTGCTAAATTATGTCCCCGATTCTATTTTTCCATCCAATGAGAAGGTAATTTGGGTGACTATATACATTGTTTTCATATGTTCATATTTTATTAGATACAATAGGTATCCATCTTCCAAAATCACTTAATTCATCTTTTTGAGGTAGTGTTCTGAGTGAAATACATTGCCAAACATATAGTATTAACCCATAGCAAAATGTGTGTTTTCCCTTCATTTTATCCTTAATATTTTAATGAAATTTTTGTTACTAATAATTCTAGCCAAGTTATATTCCAAGTGTGATGTGAGCATATCTAATGAAATTTTTTCACTCACACTATGGACACCATCCTCCCTATTCGTATGATAATTTTTCAAATAATTACATCGGGAAGTATACCTCAAAGTAAGGTTTTAAATATTAGAGATTCAAATGCCTTGTTTGCATGTCATGACACCCATTTCCCTTGTCATATCCTTCATTGGGACCTTCTTATTTGTTAGTACAGACCTTCTTGCCACCCATAATCTTGTAACCCTAGCCATAACTTCCATATTGATTTTGTATGGTTGTACCAAATAGAGCATCTGATTGTGTAGATGACTAAGGATAAGTTATATTCTTTGAATTGCCATGTCTTTGGGAACCCTATGGAAGTAGAAGATTCTTCTCCATGCCATCAATTTTTAATTCCTTGATTACTTTTCACATTTTGTTTATAATCCTCTTGGTGGGTATCTGAATTAATAACTACTAGTAATTCCCTATCTACTTCAAGTATGGTGTGATCGTATTCGGAAATGGGGGAGTGTATATAGCTTTGGAGGTCGCATTTGCATGAAAATTTGAAAGGAATATGTGAAAAAATTCCCTTTGGGCCGTGCTTGTGTGATTTCATTGAGTGCTTCATGAATTTTGGCCTTGGAAGCTTCTGTTTGTGTTCACTTCGATTGGAATATCCATGTCCTCTTCTCAATTTTCCCTAGTTTTTCCCTAGATTTTGTTTTCGTGTCTTTCACTTTATGATCTCCTCAATCACTTGTTGTGCTTTTAGTGCCTTACATTTTTGTAATGGATCCTTTATATAGATTTTATTTTTAGCTACCAAATTTATTATCTTCTTGGCAGATCAAATTTCACTTTGTTTCATGGGTTTCCTTGTTACACGGTTTGTATATGGTTTGTACGTGGATTTTCCTTCCTTTGTTTCACAATTTTATTCCATTTTTACTTGTATCAAAGTTTTTTTTCTTCCTCTTTATTGTGTGGCTTTTCATTCTTGTATTTTTATCATGGCTTCATCTTTTTGCAGCGTGGCTTTTTAGCCCTCTTTTATAGTGCAGTTTTGGTTTCTTCACGGCTTCTTCCTCCTTGTGGTTATTTATTTCTAGTGTGTGGATATTCCTCCTCCGCGGTATCTTCGTCTCCTTCTTGAATTCACGGATTTTATTATTCCTTATTACACGGGTATTCTTCCTCCTTTCAGCTGTTATTTTTCTCTAGTACGCATGGGTATGCCCCATCTGTGGCATATTCCTTTCCTTCTTGAGTTCACAAATTTTATTATTCCTTATTACGCAGGAATTCTTTATCCACAGTGACTTATTTTTTTTGTTCCCAGTATTTTTTCTAAGGGTAGAGATTCCCTTGTTATTTTTCATCCTACCCCTCGACTTATCCGCCGAATTTTTTGGTTTTCAAATAGGTTGTTGGTGTTTCTATTGCATGGGTATTTCTCTTTCGCGGGTTTCTTCATTCTCCTTCATATTTATTTTTCTAAGGGTAGAGATGCCCTTGTAGGTTTTCATCCTACCCCTTGACCTACCCTCTGAATTTCTCAGTTTTCAGATAAGTCAGTATTTTTTCTCTTTTTTTTTTCTATTTATTGCTTATTGATTTTTTTTGGCTACGTCACATATATTTTGGGTCTCTTCCCATTCACATATCCAAGGGAGTTCTTTCAATTGAAAGTTTTGTAACTTTTATTCTCTAGAAGGTAATATCTCCTTAATGATGTATGGTCCCAACCATCTTACCTTCAATTTTCCTAGGTGCTTATACTTGTTATCATATAGGAGGACTTGATCTCAAACATAAAACTTCTTTATTTTAATATGGTGGTCATTCCACGCCTTCTGTCTTATTTTCATCTGAGTTTGGTTATATGCATGGGTATGAACCTCTTTTCATCAATTTTTTCTAGTTTTATTAGCCTCTCATGGAGTGAATAATCTTCATTCATTCCAAATGCCATTACAATCCTCAAACTTGGAAATAAAAAATCTATGGGGACCGTAACTTCTAGTTCATAAAATAATCTAAATGGGGATTGTTTTGTGAGCCTTTTATAGGTTGTGCAATCTTTCCATAGAGTTATAGGGTATATTCAAATTCTAATCTACAGTTTGTAAGGAACACATTTTGGTTGATACCTTCTCCAATACTTTGTTGAATGCCTCTACTATTCCATTCAATTGGGGATGGTATGGAGTGCTTCTATTATGGTTGATCATAAAAAATTCTCAATAGTTCTTGAATAGTTGCATTCAAAAAAAATTTACCTTGGTCACTGGTAATGCTCAAAGGACATCCAAACCTTGTAATGATGTTCTCATATAAGAATCTGGTAGTTATTTTTGTAGTACAATATTTCGTGGGAACTGCTTATGCCCACCTAGTTAAATATTCTGTCACAGTTATGATAAACCTTGCTTGAGAATGTTTGGCGGCTAGTTTAATAGGTCCGATGAAATCAATGGCCCATTTTTTGAATAGAGCTAATGCTAAAGTAGGTCTTAGTGGCATCTCATCTATTGCATTTAGTTTTCCTACCCGCTGACATATGTCACAGGATCTAGCATGTTTATGTGCATATTTAAAAAGTCATAGGCCACCATAGACTAGCCATCATTACCTTTCTTGATGTTTTCTCTCCTCCATTGTAACCTCCTGCTGTATCTTCATGTGCTTCTATCAATATATTCTTCCTGTCATGCTCCAGAGATACTCTTCTAAGGACATCATATTGTACCTTTCTGTATAAATTATTGTGAATGAGTTTCAATGGAAATTCCCTACTTAACAAATTTCTTTTCTGGTGTTGAGTATAGTTACTTGGAAATTCTCCTCTATGCAACAATTTTGCAATTTCATCAAATTCTTTGGGCATGGCTTCAATCCTAAAAAAATGAGAACTAAGAAATTCATCATCTATGGGACCCTTATCTTTTCCTATTTCAATTCTTGGTAAATAAGCCGGACCATTTTTTAGTTTCCCAGGCTTCACTGCAACATTGTAATCAAATTCCTGGAAAAACATGAACCATCTACATATTCTCCCTTGTAAGACTGGTTTATTCAATATATACTTTAAAGGTTCATGATAAGTATAAAATAAAAAGGAGGTGGCTAGTAATTATTTTTTGTATTTCATCAAGGCATAAACCATACAAAATGCTTCTCTTTTTGTTGTTGTATAATTCCTTTTTGTTTTAGCCAACTTCCTACTTGTAAATTTTATAGGATGATTCATCTTATCTCTAGGTTGTGTCAATACAACTCCAATTTCTATCCAGAATGCATTCAAATGAACATGCAAGGGTACCTTCCAATCAGGAAAAATCAATATGGGTGTATGTAAAATTATGTCTTTAAATATTTTAAATGCATCCGCACATTCTTTGAACTAAGCGATTTGTTTGTTTTTCCTTTTCTTCAATAGTTGTTGTAGTGGGGCACTTATCTCTACATAGTTTCTAATGAAATTTCTATGATATCCCATGTAACCAAGAATTGTCTACACCTCTTTTTGTCTTTTTGGTGGTGGTAGATTAATAATCACATAAGCTTTTAAGGGATCAATCAATATACCTTATTTACAAATTATATGCTCTATTAATGAAACAAATGGAGTCAAGAAGATGCATTTCTTAAAAATTGTAGACACCTAAAATATGCTTACACTTAGCATTTCCTCCCATTCAACCAATTGGTGAAACTTTATTAACCAACCCTTCTTTGCTCCATTCTCGGATTCCCATTCACGACACCTTTCATTCTACTCATTTTTCTTCTATCCCTTAAAAATTTTCTACTTGTTTATGCTTGTCTACTTTCTTTGAAGTGACGTCATTTACGCCACCTCAAAGAGGGGCAAATGTAGATACCTAAAACATGCTTATACTTAGCATTTCATCCAATTCAGCCAATTGATGACACACTTTGTTAATTCCTCATTCTTTGCTCCATTCTCGGATGCCCATTCATGACACTCTTTCAGTTGTATTCCTCCTATAGTCAGCTTATTTGGTTAATATCTCTCTTATTAGCTAAACATTCCTCCTTTCAACCATTCAAAACCTCCCTAGTTTTCTCTAGACCACTTCTATTGGCTTTGTAGGCTATCTATCAGTCAAAATTAGTTATCCAGACCCCTCCCAACACTCAATGAGTCTCTAATCACTTGCTAATTGAGTTTAACTAGCCTAAACCCTAGTTAACTAACATAAACCAAGCTTAACTAAGTCTAAAGCATGTTTATCCTAATCTAATCTAAAATTTCTTTTTTGAGATTTAGTCCTACATGCACCCAAATTTCAACATCCTCTCATTTGAAAATCTATAAATAGAAGGGTCACCCCTCCCTTTCAAACTTACAACTTCACTCACAAGTACTTCTCTCTCACATTTGGAGATATTGGCATTAGACCTCATTTGCATTAGCCAAGCTAATAGGAATTTGATCTTTGCTATCCTCCATTGTTGAAGCTCCTCCATCTTGCATCCATAACTTCATAGTAGGTTAGTAGGAGGGTATCTAACTTGGCCTTATAGCCATTTTAGAGAGACCTCTTCACCTCCATTGAAGAAAACAACAAATCTAATTTGATTGCTCATAGGTTTAACTAGGTTCAATTTATGTTTTAAGTAATCATAGAGTAGTTGGAGATAAAATGATAGTGTTTTAGTTTAATTCAATATTGTAGAAGTTAGCTTGTTTAACACTCATCTTGATATTTATGATAGGTTTAGTTAGATCATGGAACTACTTAGCTAGTTTCTTGTTTATTAACATAACTAATCTCCTCATGCATACATTTGGCATGCCCAGTGTGACACTTAGTCCATCCTCCATTAATGGAGTCATTTTGAAGCTTTTATTTTTAGTTTCTAACTTTTCTTAGTTTCAATCTTTTTAGGTTAGTTTCAAGCTTTCTAGATTAATTTTTCAAAGTTTTTTAAAATTAGTTCAAGTTTTTGATTTCACTAATATTTTTGTATTAATAGTTAAATATCAGGTTTCTTAACTTGTTTAGCTAGGATTGTCTTGCTTTTATGCTCTTTTGCAGGATCAAAGGAGGTAAAGTGCTGCCGAAATTGAACCAAATTGATGAAATTTTGATTTTTTTTGAGTTTTTTAAAAAAAAAATCTTGTGTTTTTTTAGCCACCTATAGGGAAGGGTGCATAAAACACCTTTCTTGCAATGTAGGCACCACTGACTGTCATTTTTTGACAGAGGCGTGCAAGTACCCAAAACCACACATTAGCGCCCAAAACCATGTGCAGGCACCCAAAACCATGTGCAAGCACCTTAAACTAGATGCACACACCTCAAAAACTGTCATTTTTTAGCAAAGGCACACGCATACACAAATCCTAGCATAGGCACAAATCCTGGCACAAGTACAAAAATCCTAGCGCATGCACATAAATCCTAGTGTAAGCATCATTAGCAATCTTCCGGAGGCCATAACTTTTTCTCCCGAGATCGAAACGACTCCATTTTTGTTGCATTGGAAAGGTATTGAAAAGAACTATGAAATGGAATCATAAAATTAGGATTTTGAGTTATATAAAATTTATGGTTTACATTATTAGATACCTATTCATTTTCTAATAGGTAATTATAGGCTTCTTTTGGGTTATTTAACTAACGTAGTCTAAGTGTTTCTCTTTTTTAGTTAGAAAAGGATTTTGTGAAGTGTGTATGCTCTCTCCTCGCACCATCTAGGTGATCTTGGGGATCAACAAAACTTCTAGGAAACCCTTTTTCCACTTTCAAATACACTTATTTTACGTTTGCTAATTGGGTTAACCTTTCAAAATTGGTTAAAAATGAACTCTATCTTTTGCAAGGAACACTTACAAGTTTTTTTTTCCATAAAATGTATTTTTATTGGAGTTTTCGCATTTTGTATGCTCTTCCTTCACACCTTTTGGTGATCTTAGGAATCAAAAGCAACACACAAACTCTATTTTTGATATCATGATATTTTGTGGAAAACTACTAAATATTGGTAAGTAGGACCAAAATTGCATATCAAAGAAAGGAGGACCCAAGACAAAACTTCTAATACATGTGTTTTCATACAAGTTGCCAAATGGTGTGCTACTTAAAACCACATTTAAGTTAAGCAAGATACAAAACACACCACTTCACATCATACTGTATTACAGGTTTTGGAAAAGGGTACGTCCCTATCCGCTTAACTGAAACATAATCCCTTTTGCATAATGCGTTAAGCTACAACAATGGGGGTGGTTCCAGGAACCCTAAAGTGATCCACCGATGTGTAACCTCGTGGATGAAATAGGAAGTGCTTCGCTTAAAAAAGAACAATGCATATGAATGGTTCAGAGTGACCTCGGCTACCACAATGGTGGACTTACTAACTAAGTATTGCACTACGTTTCATACCTGATGTAGTTTTATGTACAAGTGTGTGTGAACATGCCTTAGGTTTCTTTTGTGTCAGTCGCACTTTGTGAAGCGAGAAATAACTATGTGTAGAAAATGTAATAGAATGTATGCATGAAATAGAATAGAATCCCTCCCCTATGAAGTGTGATACAAATGTCCTAGCCTTATGCCTTGATGATGGATCTATATGGATGCAAGTGATCTCCAACGCAATAAATGGATGTAACTCTAGATGACTGATAGTATTAAATGATGCTAAGTGTTGGTCAGTCAAAATATGGCACTTAGAGAAAAACATACAGAAGGTTTGCATGCAGGATACAACAGAGCCAGTGTTCAAAGGTGTGCATAAGTTTCAGGAAAGAATCACGCATGGAAGAAGCCAGAGATCAACTTTCAGGACTTAGCTGATTTTCAGCATGTAGACCTATTTTTAGAAGATGGCGTGCCGGAACACACCAATGATTACAGAGACATGTGCACTGACACACATTGTCTATCTTTAGAGGATCGGCTTGAAGCGTTTTGCATGGAGACGAGCTAAGAATAGGATTTACTACTTCAGTTAACTACAAGAGGTCTATATAATACACTTGAATGTGTGGCTATGCTTGTAAATGATGTGTGGTTATTAATAGCATGTTGACCTATTTTTGGAGTAGATAAGTGGTGAAGGGAAAGTCCCCACCCTATATATATATGTATTCACATAGTAGAAGTAGTAGAGCTGATATAGCTATATGCAGAGCAGTATAGATGATACGTAAGTATGAGAGATATGTTACGCATATGACTGTGATTATGATGTATCAAATTTTACATACGCGCATAAGGTATAGATTGTTATATGTAAGGAGCTTTTTTGTTTATTTAATACAATGGACATGTTATTGGCTGAATCTAAGTGTTGTGCAACATTCCTGTATGTAATTGCATAGTGCATACTTATTATTCAATCATGATTATCGTGTATTCTTGTTCTTTCATAAGATCTGATCTATATGCATGCATTGTAGAATGATGGATTAATGAATCTATATGTTTCTATGTCTTCATCATGCTAACATTCCTACAATAACAACCCTAAAGAGGGACCTGGTACCTTTGCATGCTTCGGGTGAGCGCTCAGTCAGGCTAAGTGATGTGCCAATGCACTATGGTGATTATCTCTGTAAATTCTAGGCTGCATCAACTTGGTTTTGGATTGTTGGGACCTTTTATGGATTTCAACATGTTATTTTTAAGGATGGTTTGCGAATAGACATAAAATGTTGACTTAGAAAGTTCTTGAAGATATGCAAATAGATACCATTTTGAAGAAGTCACCTCACATGGTTTCAGCACTAGCATCTGGTATTTTAAGGCATATTCACTTGAGTTTCCAAGAATGAGTGTATGATATTCCTTTTAGGAGATTGATTAATTTGCCTCATGATCTTTCTAGTCAGAACTGTATGAGTGGCTGGTTTCTTATGCATCACTAATAAAAATTACTTATAGGTATCACACACTTGTTAGATGGAATAATTTTAGATATGTCCTTGAGTATGATGACATTGATCTATGTATCACCTGACTCAATTGTGATAGATGTGGTAGCGTGGTGTTCTTGAACAACTATATCTTAGAATATTCATTTTTGAGTATGCTTGTGCACAAGAGGTTATGTTTGAATTCTGAATTTTTACATGTTCCAAGGGGAGCTAACCTTTAAGGCAATTCCAAATTTGCGATCAAGATTGTGTGATGGTAAATAATTGAACCCCCTATGAGTATAACCATGGCTAAAATAAGACCCCACCACATGTGAAAGAGGATAGGAATTTCTTTCTTGAAGGAAATATTACATAGTATTTTTCAAGGAATAGAGAGGAAATTCCTTGGCTTGAAATGTATAATGAGGTAACATTCTTGAATGGAGAATGTCCAATGTGAAGTTGTAGAATTTTTAGAACTGGAATATAATGCTGTCAATGTGGATTGTTGAAATTTTAAACACATAAAAGATTTCCATTGCCTAGAGCATCAATAGAACTCAAACATATTGGAAAGCATGACAGGGAACTTTGGTTTCTTAGTGATGCCACTAGGGAGTGTTATTTTGACAATAAATGATTTTACCTAGGTATCGAAACTAGTCATGTTGAACTGAGAGCCAACATCTAGGATGTGATGGTAACCAAATTATTTTAGGTTTTCTAGTATCCATAAGTATGAAAGGTGATTTTGAACTACTATAAGTTAAGCTAAGAGCTTACTGTAACTCTAGGTAAACATAAACAAGTGGTAATTAATGTACTTAGTTCACAAAAATTTGCAGGAGCCTAAAATATCAATGGTGCAATTTCGTACTACAAGCCCCTCAACAGTGAATGAAAATTCGGATTCTATTTTTTGGAAGTCAAGACCCAACCTTATTTGTGGGATTAACGAAGATTGTAATTGACTATTTTGTCAAATTTGACATAGGTGGATGTGGAATGTTATGAAGGATTCTAGAAATTTTTATGTGGCAAAGTGGAATTCATGAAGTTCCTGATCATCATTAACTAAATAGGTTCCTGGAGGTAGAAAACAGTCAATGAAGGGGGCATGATGAGATGAATCAATGTCGAATCAACCTTATGTATATGGTATGAATTTCATTTAACTCTTCAATTAGTATAAGCATGTAACAAGATGCTTATTGAACCATATGATAATTAAGTGAAATATTAGTTGAAATGGTTTCATAGAAGTATGAGTGTAGGAAAAGCCATCAAGTGTTGTTAAAGGAAATCATTTAATGATTGTACAAAACTTTTTACCCTGATCTAAACTTGAGGTGTAATTTAAGGAGATGTTATTACAAGAGTTTCATATCAAGTTTGAATTAATCCAGATTAATTTTGGATTTACAACAAGGTACATACAAAAGTGATTACAAGGATGAACCAATAATGAACTTTAAAAGGAACTGTTATCAAACCTACCCATTCTCAGACATTTGTGACTCAATGCAAGAATTGGTTACCAATGATTTTAGGGGGATTTTGGGAGAAGCTAAGAGGGTAATATTAAAAACCCTAATTGATCCATGTGAGGCATTGGAATGCGAACAATGCTTAGAAAAAGTATTAACACTTCATTTCATTGCATATGCCTCTCTAAAGGTGCCAACTCGGATGCTATATGATTCTTACAGAAAATATGTGAAACTGGGACATAAAGAGTATATTCCCTTACTCAAAGTATGACAACTTGACGTTGATGCAAAATCACAGCACCCCTGGATGCAGATCAAGTTTCTAGGTTGATCACTTAGGCATCCAGTGTGATTGCATAACATTGAATCCTTTCTCCAAGTGTGGGACTTGAAAAATGAGAAAGGATTCTCCAGAGAAGGCTGGTTCCTATTCCTCTGTTCAGATGCACCAATGAAACACAGAGGTTTACCCAAAAAAAACCTAATCTAACTACCAAGGAGACAGGGAGAGAGAAATGCACATAAATAAACCTAAGCTAAGGAGGTGATGCACCGAGGAATGAAGAACATAAGCTTTGCAAAAATAAACACAGACCATATAGATGCAATACCACACCATGCACAGGTAACCGAAATGCAATGAGAGATCAAAATGACAACAATGAATACATGAGAGGATTTAAATTTAATCACAGACATATATATATGCTCAAAGGATCGATTCAATGCATTGCAATGGCCAAGAGGCAACAATGGCATTACAGTCCATGTGGGAGGCTTGAAAACTCCACGAATTCTCTTGCAAGCAGGAGAGAAGGGAGGGGTTGCAAAACAAAAATGTCCAACCCTTAGAAAGAAGCCCCTCCTTACAATTTATAAGAAGAATGAGAGAGAAAAGAGAGAGGAATTCGAAATCTGCCCCAACCACCTCCAGAATGCACTTAACTCATCTCATCATGGCAGAAGCGGCGGATCCTGGCAAAACGGCGGGCTGCCTAACAGAAGCGGCGAACTGTCTGCTGCATTAAAGTTGTTCGTTGAAGCATTACTTCTGCTTGTTATTTCGTGCCAGAGGCGTTTCTTGATTTTATCTCTCCAAACTGAACCAAAATGCAAGATTGACCAAGGAATCATGTAGAGAATTTCACCAGCTTTCCGTTGATGTAAAGAACGTGCAAATCCGAGCTCTGGATCAAAAGTTATGGCGATCTGAAGATTTAGGGCACGGAACAGACGAAAACGGATTTTTGAAATTCTTCCCGCGCTCTGCCACCTGGATGACACGTGGCAGGCTCTGATTCGCTGAATAATTCTCTCTCCTCCACTTTTCGGCGGGGTTTTCCTTTTGAAATTTCCTTTGGGGCCCTAGCTGGGACACGTGGCACTATCCCATTGGTTCGGATCGGTGCTCGAAAACTCACCCTTTGACTTTTTTGACCTTTTCTCCTTGAGACACGTGTCATGATCTGATTGGCTCTCGGCCCTGCCGGCTCTTTCGCGCCCTTCGCGTCTTTTCATCCCGGATGTCCCAAATGCTTCGGACTCCTTGTGCTGATTTCGGCGAACCGGCCGGTTCGCGTCCATTTGTCCCGCTTGTCCCAAATTTCCCTTGCCCATTTCCGGACTGTCGCGTGGTCCCTTTTTCTGTCTGGCCCGGTTCGGCCGGTTCGCGCCTTTTTGGCCCAAATGTCCCATTTTGCTTTGGACTGTCTGGCCCTTTTCACCCGGTTCGGCCGGTTCGCGCCTTTTTGGCCCGCTTGTCCCACAGGCGTCCCTCTCAGCAGTTAGCCAATTTTTTCTCTCTTTCGGCCGGATCGGCTTTTCGCGCCCGCCGCGTACTTTTGTCCCAGATGTCCCTGTTGCTACTTGGGCCGCCTGGAGGCTTTTCGGCCGATCCGCGCATTTTTGTCCCAAATGTCCCGATTGCTCCTAGGACTAGGACTTAGCCGATTTTCACGATTTTTCCTGGATCAACCTATTTGCCTTTCTGCAACTTTTGATGCATGTTATCGAAATTTACCCTGGGGGGGTGAAATTTTGACAACAGTTTTGACGACTCAGCGGGGTCACCTGCCTGCTAGGTAGAAGATCAGTGGCCTTTTAGCGATCCATTGGGCATGGAGTTATAAGCAATAACCTGAAACAAGCCTGATACTGCAACTTCTTCTCCAGCAACACTCTGAACTGTAGAAAACAACCTGAGAGCAGCGAAACCTGTGCCAAAGCACTTAGGGAAATAGAAACCTAACTACAACAGGACAATGTGCATACGCACTTAGAGGAATTAAGAAAAATCTAAACTAATATTTACAAGGGTAAAACATTTCTCTTAGTAGCAATGTTTAAGATAGATTCCGTTAACCGGAATCGGAAGTTCCTCTCCATCCAATGCAGACAATTGGAAGGCATTACTATTTTTGCATCCCGTGACCATGTAGGGACCACTCCAGATGGCATCAAACTTGGAATGCCTTCCTGGTTTTGCCCGATCTGCATCCCATTTCAGAACTAGGTCCCCTTCCTGGAAGGTCCTTGCTCTAGCTCTCTCTTATCAAACCATCTTTTTACTACGGCCTGATCCTTTTCAATCGTCTGAACTGCATGTTCTCTGATTTCTTCTAATTCCATCAATTCTGCATACCTGACCTCCATTGGTTCGAACTCAGATAACTCAAGCTGCTTCATGAGCTCCAAGGCTGGCAATTCTAATGATATAGGCAATACTGCCTCCTTCCCATAGACCAACTTGTAGGGAGAATTACCTGTAGACCTCTTTGGTGTTATTCTGTCAGCCCATAATGCTGATTTTAGCCTTGTATGCCATGTTCTTTGATTTTCATCCAGAGTCCTTCTGATGATTTTTAGCAAATTCTTGTTTGTGGACTCTGCCTGTCCATTACCCTGCGGGTAATAATTTGAAGAGGTGCTCAAATAGATTCCATTCTTGACAGCCCATTCTGTAATTTTTGAACCTATGAATGCTAATGCATTATCTGATATGATGGTGGCCGGCACACCGAACCTGGTTACTATCCCTTCATAAAAGTCTAGTATGCTAGACTCACTTGCCTCTTTGAGCGCTACTGCTTCGGTCCACTTGGTGAAATAGTCTGTCGCTGTAAGAATCCACTTGTGGCCTTGACTCGAATTGGGATTGATGACTCCAATGAAGTCCAATCCCCATTGCATGAATGGATGATCTACTGAAATTGGACGAAGGGGCAGTGCTGCAAACCTTCCTTTCCCTGTGAAGAATGCACATTTCTTGCATTTCTTAACCCATGAGTAGCAATCATTGAATACAGTAGGCCAATAGTAACCAGCTTTCATGATTTTGAGAGCTGTTACTCGTGGGGTGAAATGGCCTCCTGCCTCCCCGTCATGGAACTCTTGTAAGATCCTCTCAATCTGACCTGTCCCAATGCATCTCAATAGAACACCGTTGATGTCTTTTTTAAACAAAACACCATCAACAAGCACATAAGGAACTGCTTGTAATCTGAAGTACCTTCTTTTTGCTTTGCTCATTTCTGGAGGGCACATGCCCGTCTATAGGAAATGTATCATATTCTGAGTCCAACAGGGAGTGGACACATCATCATTTTCCTGTTTCTGATCATCTTGTAGTAGCAGGACAGCGTCTTCTTCATCTTCTGGGCTGTTTGGTTGTTTGGAAGCGAGCTGCTCACACAAACCTTTGCCTCTTACCAGCTTGGTGATCTTGATCTCAATGTCATACTCCATGACACGGGTGATCCATCCTGCCCTTTTCTCATTCAAATCCTTGTTGAGGAGGAAGTCCTTAACCCCAGCATGTGAGACCAATAACTGGACCTTGTTGTTTGAGACTAAATGCTTGAATTTCTTCAAGCTTCTGATTACTGCAAGCACATGCTTTTCAATAAAAGAGTACCTCACTTCGCAGTCACCTAGGCTCTGGCTGAAGAAGGCAATCGGCTGCTCATCATTATCTTTGTTCTGCTGTACCAGAATGGCAGAAATAGTGTCATCACCTCCAAATGCATAGAGGATGAAATCCTTGGAAAAGTCTGGGTTGATGAGAGTGGGTGCTTGGGAGATGGCTTCTTTGATTGCTTCAAAACTCTCCTTGCCTTCTGCCGTCCACTTGAAAGCCATGCTTTTCTTTAACATTTTGGTGATGGGCTTGACAAGGGCTGCAAAATTTGGGACAAACCTCCGAACAAAGTTTATCCTTCCCAGGAAACTCTGAAGGGCCCTCTTGTGGCTTGGCAATGGTAGAGCTCTTATGGCTTCAACCCTCTCTGGATCAATTGCTAATCCTTCCTTGGAGACAATATGGCCAAGGAGTTTTCCCTCGTGAGCCAAGAATATGCATTTTTTGGGATTCAATGATACCCCAAATCTTCTACACCTCTGAAATACCTGCCTCAAATGACAGAGGTGATCCGCTGCATTTTTTGAGAATACAGTGATGTCGTCAAGATATATCAAAACTATTTTATTGATCAACCCCTTGAATGCCATATCCATTGCCCTTTGGAAGGTGGCTCCAGCATTTGATAGCCCAAATGGCATTTTCTTGTAGGCATAGGTCCCCCATTTGGTGGTGAAAGCCGTCTTGAATTGGTCATCTTCTTTCACCATCACCTGATTATACCCTGAGTAGCCATCTAGGAGAGAGAATCTCTCTGAACCGGATACTACTTGCAATATTTGTTCCATTGAAGGGAGCGGGTAATGGTCTTTGAGAGATGCCCTATTGAGGTCTCGGAAGTCCACACACAACCTGATTTCTCCGCTCTTCTTCCTGACCGGAACCAAGTTCGCAACCCAGCTTGAGTGCTTGATAGGGAATATAATGCTTGCCTCGATTAGCTTGTTAAGCTCTTTCTTCATTAGAGGCTCAATGTGAGGGTTGACTGGTCTCTGCTTCTGCCTGACGGGCTTGGCATCTGGATTCAATTCTATGGTATGTTGTGCCAAATTTGGATCGAATCCTTTTAAGTCCTCATAGCTCCAAGCGAAGACATCTGGAAATTCTTGGCAAAGTTGTATGAAATCTGATTTCTCCTGTTCAGTGGCCACTTTGCCAATTTGAAGTGTTTTGCCTTCCCCAACCAGAATTGGCTCTGAATCCTCTCTCTTGACCTGTATATTAGCCTTTTCCTTACGAAACTGGTCGTTAGGGTTAAAGATAGACTCCAATGTTACCAACCCCTTAGGAAGCTTGTTTGTCCGCAGCTGCACTACTTGATCCCCATACTGCTGCTCTAATCTATCCTGATTCCTAGCTGAAAATTCAGCTTCTTCTTGTAAGAAATTGACGATCTGTTGATCGTTCTCAAACACCTGCCAGCTTGTGTTATTATCTGGAATTGTTGGCCTTACAACCACATGGATGTGTGGCTGCATTTTTTCTCTTCTGATGTTGTCAACCACATCAAACGTTGCTCCAACTGCTGCGAGCCTATCTGCGGCTTCATTTTTCTTCCTGGGTATGGACACAATGTTGAAAGCTTCGAAATCCTCAATGAGGTCCCATACCCTATTCTTGTAGCTCCTCAGCAAGTCGTTCTTTGTAGCATGTTGTCCCTTAACTTGGTTGACGATTAGCTCGCTATCTCCAAACACCTGCAAGTTCTTTATGCCCTTTTTCCTGGCCCAATGAAGTCCATGAATCAATGCTTCGTATTCAGCCGTGTTGTTTGAACAGGAAAACTGGAAACGAAAAGCTGAAAAATATTTGATGTCCTGTGGTGAAATCAACACTGCACCGCCTCCAGAACCTTGTCTGCTTCTCGAACCATCGAAGAATAATCTCCAGACTTTGTTTTCATCCTTTTGTTCAGGCTGAATGATGTCGGGGATGGGTGAATTTTCCTCGTGTATACAATACACGCCCAATTCAGATTCTTCAATTTCCTTGTATGGGTCAAATTCATGACTTTTGTTTGCCCATTCATCCAAAGTTAAATCAGGAATTCCCTCGACCTTAGTACCTGTTTCTAGATCACTTGAACACTCCTCCTGATCAAAAGCTGAGCAATTTGCATTGATAGGACCTGGTACATAAGGCTCAATATGGAAATTGGCAATTGGTTCTGACCTGATTGTTGCTTTGGCTCCATACCTTGTCCTAAAAATCATGTGTGACCAATCTGCAGATAAATATCCACCGATTTTCGCAGTGAAGTCTCTTGATAGACACAACGCAAAGAGTGGCGGAAGGTCAATCACAGACACATCTTGCAAAACTGTAACATTAGGACAGGAATGTAGTGTTAGGCTTAACCCCTTGATGACTCCAACAGTCCCTACTGCCGTTCCATCTAGCTGTACTACTCCTTTCAGCACTGGCTCATATTTCAAACCCAGCTGATCCGCTATTTGCTTCGGCATTACTGAACTACTGGCCCCTGAATCTAACATGCAGTTGTGCACCAAGTGGTTTCCAACAATCAATGAAACATAGAAAGGTGGAGGCTTCAAATTTTTCCTTGTCTGGTCCCCATCATGTTGCACTGCATTAGTGAGAACTTTCTCATGTCCCTGGTTTGATACATTCGTGGCAGACCAATTAGCCATTGCAGCTTGCAGTAAGTCTCGTTGTCCTGGGATCGCCAGTGATTCCCACATGGAAATGTTCACATGTGTCTTCTTCATTTGATCGATGATGTTGAAAGGGGATGAACTGTCCTTTTGCTGCCCCTTACTTGGTACAACCTTTTCTGGAACTTGAACGGGTGCATGTGTTGCTACAACAGGGACCTTGGGTTGATTTTGCAGGTTTGGAGCTGCGTTTGGTCTACTGACCCCTTGTTGTGTAAGAGTGGGTTGAGAAACAACTGGATTACATGGTTGTCCCTCTCCTATGCTTCTCTTCTTTGACCGTGTATTGGCAGCCATGCCTTGAAAAGGCTGTTGGTTAACTCCACAGAAGTCCTCCGTTTGCCAATTTGCCAATGTGGTTTCTGTTGGAGGTCCTTCTTGTTGCGTTTGTTGCTGTTGATTCTCCTCCTGGCTTGGATCTTGAGCAACACCAATGGTTTGCACCATCAAGGCCTGATTTAGTGCACCATTGAAACATGCTGACTGATTGTGAGGTAGATTGCAAGGGTAACACCAGTCGTACTCCTGTGCCATGTTATTTTGTGCTGGTACTAATGCCTTAGAGGCAGATATGGCATTTGGATTATAGGGCTGGAAAGGTCTATTGACAGGAGGCCTTGTTTGATTCATATTTGCAGCTGGATTAGGTGGTCTTTGAGGCTGATATGGCTGCCTATTAGGTTGAGCTTGAGGCTGATACGAAGGTCTAAAACCTTGAGCTTGCTGTCTCTTGAGTGTGACCAGCTCATTACCTAAATTTTGCAGTTGCTTCATGACTTCTTGAAGCTCATTTGGGGCACTTGGAGATGAAGTGGAAGCTTCATTTGAACTCTGATTCCTAGGAGTGGGAATAGGAGCTAAGACAGGTGCTTGACTAGTACTTGGGCTCTCTAAACTTGGATATAATGGCATTGGAGGCCTAGGAGCTAGCTTGCCAGCTTGAATCAGACAATTTTCAGCTCTAATGGCAATACTATAAGCAGCAGGGATAGTTGTGCCTCCCATAGATTGAACCAACATAGAAATATCAGAATTTAAAGCTTTAAGGTAGTATAGAAAAGCACCTTCTGCTGTTGGCCTGACTGCTACTGGAATTCTATCCCAAGATCTTTGAAATCTGAAGTTGAAGTCAGTTAGCTGCTCATTGGAAGCTCTCTTGATGGTTGTCAGCTGCTCCAAAAGAGACAAGTTGTCTCCCTTCTCTCCAAATTGATCATGAAGTGCAATACACAGCTGATTCCAGTTTGTGATAGAGCCAGCTCCAAGGCTCCTAAACCATTGCAATGCTTTCCCCTTGAATGAAGACGCCAGCAATTTGACAGCTACTTGCATCTCATTAATCTCATGGATTGCACAAATGTTAGCAATGTCCTTGACATGATCACCAGGAGTGGTCTGATTTTCTCCAGTAAAGTATGGAATGTTCTTCAGTGCTGCAACTGGGATTGGATTTTGTGCATTGAGAGCAAGTGGGCTGCTGCCTGTGAAGTTGACATAGGGGTTCACTGGTTGCGCCATTCTGATTGGTCTTAAAACCCTTGTATATTGAAAGAAAGGCCTGTCAGGTGGAGGAGTTGAGAGAGTTCTGTTTGGTGGAGATGGAGACCTTTGAATCCTTCTTCCTCTTTGCCTTCTTCTTGGAGATAATTGCAGGTATTCAAACAACACTTCTTCTTCTCCAACTCTTGACCTTGTGATTCTTCTCATAAGCTTTTAGGCCTGTACTGCTGAAACCAGTTGATTCTTCCCCTTGGAGTCGCCAGATATGCAAATAATAGCTCTTTTTAAGCAAGAAAATTGCAGCAGATGCATATCAACTTTGCTGCAATAAAAATGAGACCTCTAGGTCCCACCGGGCGTGCCAAAACTGTTGATGCAAAATCACAGCACCCCTGGATGCAGATCAAGTTTCTAGGTTGATCACTTAGGCATCCAGTGTGATTGCATAACATTGAATCCTTTCTCCAAGTGTGGGACTTGAAAAATGAGAAAGGATTCTCCAGAGAAAGGCTGGTTCCTATTCCTCTGTTCAGATGCACCAATGAAACGCAGAGGTTTACCCAAAAAACCTAATCTAACTACCAAGGAGACAGGGAGAGAGAAATGCATATAAATAAACCTAAGCTAAGGAGGTGATGCACCGAGGAATGAAGAACATAAGCTTTGCAAAAATAAACACAGACCATATAGATGCAATACCACACCATGCACAGGTAACCGAAATGCAATGAGAGATCAAAATGACAACAATGAATACATGAGAGGATTTAAATTTAATCACAGACATATATATTTGCTCAAAGGATCGATTCAATACATTGCAATGGCCAAGAGGCAACAATGGCATTACAGTCCATGTGGGAGGCTTGAAAACTCCACGAATTCTCTTGCAAGCAGGAGAGAAGGGAGGGGTTGCAAAACAAAAATGTCCAACCTTTAGAAAGAAGCCCCTCCTTACAATTTATAGGAAGAATGAGAGAGAAAAGAGAGAGGAATTCGAAATCTACCCCAACCACCTCCAGAATGCACTTAACTCATCTCATCATGGCAGAAGCGGCGGATCCTGGCAAAACGGCGGGCTTCCTAACAGAAGCGGCGAACTGTCTGCTGCATTAAAGTTGTTCGTTGAAGCATTACTTCTGCTTGTTATTTCGTGCCAGAGGCGTTTCTTGATTTTCATCTCTCCAAACTGAACCAAAATGCAAGATTGACCCTGGAAACATGTAGAGAATTTCACCAGCTTTCCGTTGATATAAAGAACGTGCAAATCCGAGCTCTGGATCAAAAGTTATGGCGATCTGAAGATTTAGGGCACGGAACAGGCGAAAACAGATTTTTGAAATTTCTTCCCGCACTCTGCCACCTGGATGACACGTGGCAGGCTCTGATTCGATGAATAATTCTCTCTCCTCTACTTTTCGGTGGGCTTTCCTTTGAAATTTCCTTGTGGGCCCTAGCTGGGACACGTGGCACTATCCCATTGGTTCGGATCGGTGCTCGAAAACTCGCCCTTTGACTTTTCTGACCTTTTCTCCTTGAGACACGTGTCATGATTCTGGTTGGTCTCGGGTCTGCCGGCTCTTTCGCGCCCTTCGCGTCTTTTTGTCCCGGATGTCCCAAATGCTTTGCTCCTTTGTGCTGATTTCGGGCGAAAACCGGCCGGTTCGCGTCCATTTGTCCCGCTTGTCCCAGTTTGCTTTGGACTGTTTGCCCTTTTTCGCCCGGTTCGGCCGGTTTGCGCACTTTTTGGCCCAATTGTCCCATTTTGTCTTTGCTTTCGACTGTCTGGACCTTTTTCGCCCGGTTCGGCCGGTTCGCGCCTTTTTGTCCCGCTTGTCCCAAAGGCGTCCCTCTCAGCAGTTAGCCAATTTTTTCTCTCTTTCGGCCGGATCGGCTTTTCACGCCCGCCGCGTAATTTTGTCCCAGATGTCCCTGTTGCTCCTTGGGCCGCCTGGAGGCTTTTCGGCCGATCCGCGCATTTTTGTCCCAGATGTCCCGATTGCTCCTTGGACTAGGACTTAGCTGATTTTTCACGATTTTTCCTGGATCAACCTATTTGCTTTTCTGCAACTTTTGACGCATGTTATCGAAATTTACCCTGGGGGGGTTACCATAAATCCGTTAAATTAAAAGCATCCCCTGTTTGCACTATCTAGTTTACTCGGACATTCATTTGGAACCGTCCATACCATTGATCAAATTACTCGCATGTGAGATTATACCAAACATGCACGTGATGCCTTATCATTTTCATAGATCACATCCTACTACATTTGATGTATATGCAGCAAAATCCTTGCTTTAAGAGATTCAACCCTTAGCAATAGAAATTAGTGCCAGGAATGATGATATCTACTTCTTTACATAATTACAAACATCATGTGTAAAGTGAACAAAAGCAAAATACCAGGTCCATCAAAATCCCTCTTGTTGTATTGAGTGATATATCACCTTGAATTAGAAGAATTTGTAACTTCTCCTTCAGTATAACCATTCACGGATCCTGCAAAGCCTGTATAGGTTAGTTTTGTTAAGGCAAGTCTCGAAGCATTGAAGTGATTGTAAGTTGCTCATTCTGGATCTTCAAAACAATTGACATGGAAAAGCAATCCCCTAAAAGGAAACATCTTCACCAAGAAATGAAGATAAAAATCTCGAGACTTACATTGAGGAATATGGTAAGACAATGCCTTATGAGTGCTATGAAGTTACATGGAAAAAGGTTGGGAGTCTCAAACCTCATTAAGATAATAATGGTGTGCAAAGTCAAATATCAAAGCATTATAACATATATACCCATTTAAGATCATGACCTCCATGTAATGTCTTGCAAAGCACCTATGTAGAATATGACAACTCACCAATGATATTCTTATTGAGGAAAGATTTCCACAGCTTCAAAATACAATATCTTATTGTTAGAGGTCATGAGTTGATCCTTTGATAGGACCAAGGTTTCCTCTATGTCTTCTGAATTGCACAAGTTGAGTGTAAGATAGCATTCCCTAGAACCACCATACCCCAAGGAGTTATGGAAGGAACCAAAGTGATCTTCAGTTCGCATGGAGATGAAATGGTTATGTGGGAAGGATTATTTGTCAGGAAGATTCAGAGGGCAAGTTGAGTAAGCAAGGAACCGAGTGAATTCCTCTCATGGAATTAGGCTAAAATGGATGAATAAGTGATTCTACAGGAATGAAAAAGTCTGTGAGAATGTTTATTACAAGTTTGATCATACAAACCCCAAAAGCACTAAGTTTATGAAGAATGCCAAGATATTAATATCACCATGTGAGATCCAGATACTAAAGACGACATGATTCATGTGACATGGTACGTAGAATTTTCTCATTAGATATGCACATGTGGAGGAAGCATGAGGCAAAAGGCAACCACTTTAATCATACCTTATCCTAACTGCTTAGTCACATCTACAATTTTGAAGTCTTAGCATGCCTAGTACCAGAACTAATAGCAAAGGCTGCTAAGTTACATTCAAGTTGCAATTTTAAAAAGATGGACCTAAGCCAGTAAGGAACATTTTCCACATTGTAAGATGGTGCATCCTACCCTTATCACTGCTTTGGCAATTCAATGTTCTACAGAAGTAAGGACCAGGGAGTTGGAAGAACCAAATGATAAGGAGGTCCTTACTTCCAGATCACATGGATGTGGTCAGTATGTTTGTGTTGATTGTTGTTAGTTAGAATTTATTCCTTGTTAGTATAGTTCCTAAGATAACTATAGTATCCACTAAACATGTAATTCTTTCCCTGTGATTCAAACTTTGTAAGGTACTACATGTGATGGCTCTGGATCCAAATTGTTAGGGAATTATAGAAACTATGCAAATCGAAATCACTTGGAAAATTGTATAAATCAGGATGTAGAAACTGCACTTTGCAGAAATGATATTGATTTCATACCTATAGAATTAATGTTCTCACAGAGTTAGATGTTGACATGGAATTTTTTTGAGTGACACTGCACAAATTTTACAGCCATGGTCCCTTCAATACTGTTGTACCCAAATTGGACATAGTATTCGATTTTTGTGTACATTTACAGAGATATTTTAAGAGCATCCATACTCTTAAATCAAGGAATACAGCCCCCAATTTTATGATGTTGATAGGGTATACATGGAGTAAAAACTTACTGACGTAGAAAATTATTCCTTAAATGACATCTGCAAATGTTTTGTCATACATGGTTGAAACTAATGCATCAAAATGAGGCATGGACTATTAACAACTAACTTTGGTGTTCTATAGCAGTTTTGAGTACATAAGAGGAATGGTTGTTATAATCCCCTGACATGTGGCAGAATGTTGTAGTGCCACCCTATGTATAATAAAACATTTGGGTGAAGTGTGATCTGTAGATATATGATCTTTGTGCATCACTCATCTCTGATGGACCCTAGATCACTTTATCGGGCATGTTCTATAGGAGCCAAAGGAATGGATAAGGGCTGGTCCCATTCAATGTTACTCCTTCAGGGCCCTACATGAGTTATACTAAGGAATGTTGTGTCCACAAGGACAAGGGACTAACATGAGCTTTTTTACAGTCAAGACCTAACGCAAAAGAGGAAATTTATGTCTCACTGTAGAAACCACTCAGCATTATAGCAAGAGATGAGGAGGTAGTTATTTTGCAACGCCATTTTACATTTTAGATCTGACCACTGTCTACTGCTTGCACGCATTCAAATGGAGGTATTAAAGCGCACCTATATACTACTCTGCGAAAGGAGAAGAATATGATTACTTGATACAATTAATAAATTATGAACATTTCTATAGTTGGTGAATTGTTTACATATGTCCACATTAAGATTTCAATTCTTGGTATCAAGATAAGAGTTTTGCAGTGAGCTTAGGAGAATGTTCTAAACTACCCTTTTATACTATTCAGGTTCTTGATTACCTCCTGGATGAGAGTGTAATATTACCTTTTAGAGCAAATAACATTACTTATATGGGAAGAAGCTACATTTTCATCTCCATGGTCTATAATATTGAGAGTGCTCTGGATGGTAGGGCATGTATGACTTTGACCTTCATCACTATGGGTAAATAAGTTGTATTCAACACTTGCAAGGAATGCTGCACCTGCACTTAGGTATGTCATATATCAGAAATTTGCAATCAAACTAGTCATTTAGGGTCAAGACTTTAACACATGGATGAATAATTTTACATTGGAATACCTTGAGTGTACAAAATGAACTAAGCCATGTTGGAATGAAGCATTGTAATTATCAAAGTGCACTTTCAACTTGGGATAATTCCACTAATTGAATGAACTCAAATTTGATACTTATTACTAGAAGCTAACTTCTTCTATTAGAACCAAACAGTCAAGGATGAGGACCAAGATGAAATATAAACTTTCAATTTTTTTCTCTACCTAGACGGATGAAAGGAAATAATGCCTCTACATTATAGATAATGAGGAATGTAGAAAACTTAGATATGTTAATCCATTATAGCATTGTAATGCATATGGTACTTTGATGATTCCATTCATACATGACACTATGATTAAGAAGATGCACCTATCACTTGAGTCCTATGTTGAATAAGGTAAAGAAAGTTAATATAAATACTAAGAATCCGTAGATCCCATCATTGCCGATAATATGTCATTGGAGAAGTTATTAGATGGACTTCAGTTATGTCTGGAAAAATAGTGATGTTACTAAGCGAACTTCTAGAGACCTTATTCCTAACATATTTAGGTATAAGAATTTAAGGTATGTGACATTCAATCCTTAGGGGAACTATTTAGATTCAATCTTAAAGAATTACATAAACCAGTTAGAAAGAGGCCATATAAATGAACCCCAATATGTGTAAAAGGTTAAAGAAGAAATTGATAACATGTTGTAATTTAGAATTATTGAGCCCCTTGATGAGTCAGAATGGGTTAGTCCAATGGTGATTAGTATTAAGAAGGATGATGGATTATTCATTTGTGTTGACTAGGGAAAGGAGCTGAATGTTGCATGTGTGACAAATCCATGCCCCATGCCATTTATTGAGGAAATACTAGAAGGATTTGATCAAGGTTGTGAAATCTATTCCTTCACAGATGGATTTTCTATGGATATCATTAGGTTAAGCCATTACCAGGAGGATTCAAGAAAATACTACATTTACTACTGAATGGGGTAGTTTTTTTCTATACTGTTTATGCCCTTTGGGCTTATATCAATGCACCTAATGTATTTTCACGCATTACTGTTGTGTCAGTGCATTCAAGGATTTTATTCACAACTTCTTACAGGTATACCTAGGAATGATTAGATAGTGTATGGGCTTAGTTGAACTAGATCACTGTGACAATTTGCACTTAATGTTTTTGTATATGTATGTAGATAATTGAGTATCTCTTTGAATTGAATCAAGAAGTGTATATTTGCTACCCCATTTGGGATACTTTTAGGACATATAATCTGCAAGGAAGGGTTTCACTGGTTGATCCAACTCAATTTTGTATTCATTTTAGGCCTTGAGGAGCCCTTGACCAGTCAAAGTGAGGTGTGTGGATTTTTGGGTCATACATGGGATATTATAGAAAATTCATAAAAGGGTATGCCAAAATTACTGCACCCTTGGAAGAATTATTGAAAGGGAAAGGTACATTTTATTGGGGAGAACTATAGCAACACGCGCTTGAGATATTAAAATGAGAAACTTACTCCCGTGCCTATTCTGTCACTTTCCCTCGTGGGATAAACCATTTCATGTGCATGTGGATGCTTATCTGGAATGGCCATTGGTATTGTGTTAGCTCAACCTAGCCTTGAAGGTATTGTAGATCATCCAATCTATTTTGATAGTAGAAAGCTGACTCCTACTAAGAAAAAATTATACAACTACAGAGCATGAAGCTTTATCAATGATCTATGTGTTGCACAAGTTTCACCAGTACTTGTTAGCTAACACCATTTGTCTTTTATACAGATCACATGGCCATTAAGTACTTGGTAAATAAGCCTATCTTATAAGGGGCACATATGTTGATGGGTGCTCCTATTTCAAGAGTTTGACTTCACAGTTGTGGTGAAAACCAGGGAAAAGTAATTCTAGGACCAGACCATTTATCTAGAATCAACTTAGGAGAGGATGCATAACAGCATTGAAGAAACAATGCTAGATGCACAATTGTATAGGTTACAACACGTGCCCATGAATTAGAAGACATTGCTATCTTTCTACGAACAGGTATGGCACCAGAAGGAATGAAAGCATTAGAAAAGAAGCAACTTGCTATACGCATCGTGCACCGTTTATGTTAATCAGTGGTGACCTCTACAAGCTAGGCAGAGATGAAGTATTACGCCATTGTGTATTAGAGCATGAGCGCAAGGATATCATGGAAGAATCTCATGGAGGTATTGCAGGAGGCCATTATACAGGTGATGCGACTTCCATAAGATCCTACTTGTTGGATTATGGTGGGAGAAATTGTATAAGGACTGTAAAGAATATTGTAAGGCATGTGATCATTGTTAGCATCTCAGAAGACCAGGGAAAAGAGATGAAATGCCTTTGAGACCGATTACTAGTGCTGAACCATTTGAGAAATGGGCCATTGACTTTTTAGGACCTATTTCACCAGCTGCGCGTAGGACTGGATCGTGCTATATCATTACTTGCACAAATTATCTCACACGGTGGGTAGAAGTAGCACCTACGAAGGACTGTACAACAGCTACATCAGCTAGGTTTCTATGGGAGAATGTTCTTACATGATATGGATGTCCTTTAAGCTTGACAAGTGATAGAGGTACACACTTTTTGAATGAGACAATCAGGATCCTATTAGATGAGTTTATGGTTGCACACCATAAAACTACACCCTACCATCCTCAGGCAAAACGGAACTGTTGAGGCCTTCAACAAGATTTTGAGCCATAGATTTGACAAAAATATGTGATGTTGGAAGAAAGGATTGGGATGACAAAGTGTCAGTGTGATTTGGGCATATAGAACAACTTACAAGAGATTGAAAAAAGCCACACCATTTCAGTTGGTGTTTGGCACAGAAGTTTATTCTTCCTATAGAATTTATGTTGCCTTCTTTGTGCATTATGTGTGCTAGAGGTCTAGCTAATGAACAAGATTTAGAAGAGTGTATCGAAAAGATGGTTCAACTGGATGAGCACCGAGCCATAACACGATGGAGTCAGAAGCAGGAAAAGGCCAGGCAGAAGGCATGGCATGACAGAAACATAAGGGATAAGAAGTTTGAGATTGGAAAATGGTACTTCTTTATGACTCAAAGTTCTTGCGCCATCCAGGAAATCTCAAAGTACATTGGTTGGGGCCGTATGTTATCACTTCTATACTTGAATCAGGTGCTTTCCAGTTAGAAGCACTTGATGGAACATGGCTACCTAGTTACTTTAACGGGAGTAGGCTGAAGCCCTACTATAAATAAGTCTTCTTGGTGTTTGTAATAAGGTAGTATTGCCATTTAGCTTAGGTTTTCAATTTTGTATTTTCCTTAATGTATTTCCTTCATTGTCACTATGCTTTGTCAATTTAGTTGTTGTTTTTGTGGAATAAGTGTGCTTGCACGTATGAAGCTAATTACTATATGAAGAATGTTTATGCGTAGAGGACTGCACATACTTTTAGTGTGGGGTGGTTGTAGTTATCTAAGAAAAAGACTGTGGGAATTGAAAGGTGAAAGGAATAAGCTGCTACGGGTGTGCTTTAAGTCAAAAGAAGATTACTTCTCAAAAGTGACCAAGGATGGAGATGAATGAAAGGACAGTATAACACGAGGTAAGCGGAGGCCATGATAGCTACTAGGAGAAGGTACAGTGATGAGGTACTCAGGCACAGGGGCACGCATTGAAGAGAAGTCTGTGACTAGAGGGTAGGAAGGCACGCTAGAAGGTTATAGCTGGGCACGAAGATGTACGCGTGAACAAACAAATTTGGTCAATGAATGAGGGGATATTTGGTAGGTGAAGGAGTAATAAATGCATCAAAATTTGGAAAAATTATATAAGGATGGAATGCGGATTCATTTTTACCATTGCGACTAAGAGTATTTGAGGAAAGAGCCAAGTGTGAAGAGCCAAGTGATCGAGTTAAGGTGCGAAGGGTGTGAAACCAAGCATGACAACCAGATCTATGTGACAAGAAGCTTGCGTCCCTAGTGGTGAAGGGTTTGAGCAAAGTAGGGAGATATAAAAGAGTTAGGTTACAAATTTTCCACCTAGGGCATGATTGAATCGAGCTAGGGTTTGATTTGCAAAGTTACAGAGTTGAAGAGGAGACATTTGCAAGGTAAAAATGGCACCGAAGAAGGCATCTGCAGTAGTAGTAAAAGGAAAGAAGAAGGTGGTCATCGAGGAGGAAGAGATGGCACCTGAAAGCCATTTTTTAGAGATGCAATATCCAGAAGGAGTCATCATCGGCCAGGAATGGGATTCACCCATTAGAAAGAGCAAAGTAAGTGAATACAATCACAGGACTCTGGAGAACAAGAAGGAGCTCGATTCCTTGCTCACTGCTAGGATGAACAAGCGCACAGTGGATGACATGCCAGTTTATGACAATGTGGGTGAGAAGATTTTGAAGAGAATTGGGGTCTACCAGTTGTATGAGCTTCCATATTTTGGGAAGTATGAGCCCTTGTATCAGTGGCTCATGAGCAGGGTGCATGAAGACTTCTTCTACTTTGTAAGACGTAGAGTTAGAATCTCATCTACACTTGTCTCATCAGTTACAGGTCTGAAGGCCATAGGAGAGGACATAAAAGGTGATCTCACAGATAAATCCATGATTATAAGGACCAAATAGGAGTTGGGGTACCTGAAGGGTCTACACAGAATGGACATAGACAAATTGAAGAATTGTCCAGTTGTGCAAGCTGCAGCCCACCTTGTTACAAAGTTGAATGATCAGGAGCGGTGGTCATAGGTAAATACTATGTGGTTACATGTGGTGCGTAAGATGTCAGAAGGGACAATCTACAACATTGCAGGCTATATTCCAGAGAAAATAGTCAAAGAAGCGTGCACATAGGAGGGAAGATCAGCTTTGGGGCTGTTCTACTATCACTGGTATTCATGGAGATCGGAGTACCAGATGGACCGAAGGAAAAAGTATGGGAATACCCCATGGAGAATAAAGTCCCCAGCTAAAAGATTCAGCAAGTACCTATGCAAGGGGGCCATGACAGATGACGTAAAGCAAAGGGCAGAGAAGTGGTATGACAGGGTCTACGTAGCATTTGGGGAAGAGTGATGCATTCCAAAGGACCTACTAGTAGTGGTAGGGAAACAAGTTTAGTTTGTTGTATATCAACATTTCTGCATCACACACTTCCCAATGAAAGATGGAGTCTGGAGCCCTTGGTGTAAATTTCCTTACGCATTCACTGTAAGGTATTTCCAAGCATTTGTTCATAGATTTACAGACACGCACTGACTAGTCTTTAATACAGATAAGGTAGACTACGACTACCATGCGTTGAGGAAGAAGTATGTGTATCCTAGTAGAAGTGCTTATATAGAGAGGATCATTTCGAAAGTGCTGAATATTAAGCCAATAAGTCTGGTTGTAGCAGATGTGGGGGTAACATTGGTGTATCTCTAGTTGAAGCCAAATATGGAGAATAACAAATATGTGGAAGGTGAGTTCACACTTCCAGCACCACCAAAGGGAAAGCATATAATGGAGAACATCCCAGAACCTAAGCCCATAGAGCCAATTGAAGTGGAGGATGACGAGGGGCGCGAAAATAGTGGGGGTTTGAAGCATAGAAGTTGGAAACATCCTATAAATAAGGGTGAAGCTAAGGGTGCAATTACACCACCTCAGCCACAAGAGGGGGGATGATGAGGACTTGAATGTAGTCCAAGGAGAGCACAGGTTTAAGCAGGTATTGAGGAGAATAAGGACCCAAGGTGTTACTCCAACCACTATGCGCAAATCACCCAGACTCTCTCCATAGAAGGAGGCGACCACGTAGAGAAGGAGGAAACTAAAGTTGAATGAGGAGGTAGAAGATTTAGAGGAGAGCATGCCTAATTCTCCTACACTTCCAGAGAACATAGAAGAACAGGGTGAGGAATCAAAGGAAAAAGAAGAGGATGAGAAAATACCTAAGGAGACAGTTGCAGAGAATGTTCAGGACATGGAGACACAAGTCCCAAATTTGGAAGCTAAAGTTCCTAAGTAGCAATGGTCTAGAAGAAAACATGGATAGCACATTCCACCAGCCATGGGGTATGCAGAGGACGTAGGAAAAATAGTTTGCACCCACTTCCAAATCACGATAACACAAAAGGATTTATTCGGCTGGGAGCTAATGGATGAGGACATGGAAACTATGTGCACACTCAAAATAAATTATCATGGTAAATGCACACCCACATGGATGAGACTAATTTTGATGTGTGTGAAGAGTCATGCGTTTCAAGATGACTGAAGAAGGCACCCCAAGCGAGACACATGACAGTAAAGCCTACTGTCATGTCAAATGAGCAGGTCAGTAATGCATTGGTGAAAGTTTCTGCTGAGGTGGCTAGAAGAAACATGGACAAAGCTCCATGATCATAGTGTTGCGTGAGGAGTTGAAGACAAAGGACACAGAGATAGCACACATAACGCAGGAAAGGGACTTCATGCAGAAGAAAAATGAAGTATTTATCAGCATCGCAGAGGAGATTGGGGACAATGTCATCAAAGCAAGGCCACACTTGGAGGCCAAGGTACCACAAATGTTTCCTTCAGTGATACATTATGTAGGAAAGTTGGTGGACTTGGTACTTGAAGATGAACCTCTGTGCATGCCAGAGCTAAGAAGCTCAAAGCAAGATGCCGAACGGGAGAAAGCCTCGGTGATGAGAAAGATCACATCTTATGAAGGGTTGTTGCAAGCATTACATGAAGTATTGAAGAAAGCAAACTAGGATTTAAACATATGCACAGCCCCAGAGGTGCTTATCAACATAAAGACCCTAGAAGCAAACAATGAAGTCCAGAAAGTGATGAAAGATGAGACCTTGGGCAGCGCATAAAGATTGTCAATGGTTAAACAGAAGCGCGAGGCCCTGCAGTAGCACAAGAACCGCACAAGAATCAGCTAGAAGAGCTTGGAAAGTTAATTGCGCAGAAGATGGACCTTTTAGAAGGAAGAATGACATCAATGTTCAGTGTTGTGTTGGTTATGCAAAATGATAAAGGAGAGATTGCGTGGGATGATTTGGAATCCATTGTTGTGGACATCCCAGAAAAAGTGGAACAAGAACTCACTTAAAGAATAGATTTTGGAAGCAGAAATAAAGGAGGAGTATCCAGAGTTGATGTTGTAAAGTGATACAGAGGAGGGCATCTAATAAAAATTCTTTATTTTTCTACATTCCCTCATTCTTATTCTTTCCATTATTTTATTCTTTACTTTAATTTTTGGAGATACCCATTGTCGAGGTGATAATGAGATTAGTGTTGGGTAATGTTGATCAAAGAATACATGTCAAAGATCACACAATCAGTCTGTATGGGATAAGAAGGCCCGGAACCAAGGGCACAGAAGGAAAAAGAAGGACCCGGGCGTGGAAGGCAAGTTCAGCTTTCAAGACTTAGCCGATTTTGAGCATGAAGACCTATTTTTAGAAGGTGGCATGTGGAACACACCAACAATGCAAGGATGTGTGCGCCATGCATTTTCTATCTTTGGAGAAGCGGATTGAAGTGTTTTTCATGGAGACAAGCTAATAATAGAATTAACACTTCGGTTAATTGTAAGAGGACTATAGATAGCACACTTGCATGTGTGTCTATGCTTATAAACAGCGTGTGGCTATCAATAGGATGTGGCCTATTTCTAGAATAGATAAGCAATGAAGGGAAAGTCCCCACCCTATATATATGATGTTAGGTACATAATAGATGTATGTATGATTGTGTGAGGATGTATGTGTAATAGAGAATATAAAGAGTGTGAAGTGTGCATATATGCATATGACTAATTTATTGTATCAGATCCATATGCATGTTGGTATAGATTACAATAATGTAAGGAGCTTCTGTACTTGTTAATAAATGGAAAATATTGGCTAAATATAAGTGTCATTTTGTGTGCAGTTGAGTAGTGCATGTTATTAATTCAATCATGATTAATGTTTAAGCTTGTTCTTTCATAGATCTAAGAGTAGCATGCATTGTAGAATGATAGATTAGTTATGAATCTATATGTTTCTCCCTTCATCATGCTAACATCCTGCTACAACAACCCTAAATAAGGACTTGGTACCTTTGCGCACTTTGGGTGAGCACTCAGTCAAGACTGAGTGATGTGCTAGTGTGACTAGGGTGTTATCTGGTAAATTCTAGGCTGCATAAAAAAGTGTCCTGAAAATGTTGTGTATAACAATTTTTTTTGTCGATCTCACACCAAGAGAGATTTTTGGGTGATCTCATGCCAAGTGCAATTTTTTTGGTTGATCTCATGCCAAGGAGTATTTTTTGGGGAGATAGGTCTAGTGTTACTCTCCTTCCATGATTATTTTTGATAAAAACCATTGCAGATGGTGTGTCCCTATTTTATTCTTGTCATCCCAATTATTCCATATTAGTTCCGAGTTGTACCAATTGAATTGAATATAGGAGAAATTATTTTTTGTTTGCTAGAGGATTGTTCCTGTAACTGAAAAAAAAAATCTCAAGACTTATGTGAAATGTGTTGATCTGAGAAACTAATTGTATCTAACCCCAGGACATTAGCACCTACGGGAGGACACAGGCACCTAGGTGCTCCTGTCTGAGCCCAGGCACTAGTTTCTATGTTATATTGAGGACCCAAGTCAGATTTTTTGTTCCTTTTGTAACTGTGTTCCTATTCTGATTATGTGATGTAATGTATTGTTCTGTATCTTTGAGATGCTTTATGGGGCTATTTATTCACCCAATGTATGCCCCCCTCGTTTGGGGTACATGCAATGTTGATAGGAGTTTACAACATAAAAGAAAGCTCTTGATGTTAAACTAAACTGTAACCCTACAGGGGGAGGGGATTTGCATTGTATAAACCAAGGCACATAAAGACAAAGTGGTTAGATGTACATGTTTTAGTAACAAAAGTAGAAAGAATGTCCTAGAAAATCAATATAACCAAGCAAGTGTCCATATAAGATAGACCACAAAAAGTGGGTTTTAAACATGGGACATCATTCACAATGTCAAAGGATAATCAGGGCTGAATTATCCATAAGCATACAAGTAATGATCATAATCAGGGCTGAACCATAAGTATATAGGGTATATCCCATAAACAATAACATACAAGTATAAAGCAATGATAAGAAAAATGTATTAGAAAACCATGGTGGTAAATAGCCTTGCAAGGAAAATGTTATACATGAAGAACTTGTTATCATGTTAGAAAGATAAGAAATCTGTTAAGGAATGTATGTATCCATGGAATAAGTAGTGTGCTAGTAATAATATTTAGTATATGATTAAATGATAACACCTATAATGTGTGAGAAATTAAATGCCCATAAGAGCCTCGATGGGACTGATAAGAGGTATAGTACTAAACATCATTACATTGTGTAAAGACCTATAAGTGATCTGCATTCACTCTAAAATAACAAGTGAATGTGTATGTATATATAGAAAATATATTGATATACTAAGTATCTATCTAGCATGGGAAACAAAGTGTACATGTAAGTATGAGCAAGCAAGAATAAGTGTAACCAAGATATGTAATATGAAGTGTATGGGTGAGATGGAATGGTATGCAAATGTGAATGTAATAAGTGTAACCAAGATATGTAATATGAAGTGTATGGGTGAGATGGAATGGTATGCAATGTGAATGTGATAGGAGTAGCGGTTCCCCACAATGGATGTGGATGTGTATGAGATGAAGTTGATTTATAAAATACCTCTCAACAATCAAGAATGAACCATAGAACAACATTGTGTCATCAGAAAATGGTTGAGAATGTATGATAGAAAGATAGATTTTGAATCATAGAACATGAAGTGTGAATGAGTGATGTGAGGTTCATTTTAGATTTAGACCCTTAGCAGTCACTCATGAACCATGGAAATAGAGTTCATCATAGGGTAATTTTAATACCAGGTGTGTATTAAGATGTGTAAAAGAGACTAGATGAAAAGCACGGAGTTTAATGTGTATGTGTAAATACTAGAAATAATTGTAAATGATTGAAGGTGGGAAGAAATCATTATTCCCCCCAAGTACAATGAGGATATAAGGCTATCCAACGATAGTAAAGAGAAAGGGCCTTCCACCCAATGTCCGAGGTGATAAAATCATGTGACAATGCTCTAAGATTGGTGGTGTATGTAAATAATGATGTACATCGTGTGATGATGTACATGTGAATGTAGCCTATGTGGTGAAATATGTTGTGAACACATATGTGAAGGAGACCTATGAGATGGAGGAGGTGATGAGCACCTATATGAAGAAGACATGTGAGGTGAAATAGGTGGTGGACACCTAAGCGAAGGGGTTTCCTGAGTAGGGGACTTATGCTAATAGATGGACAAGTGGACCTATGAAGACAAAAACATCGTGGAGTAGGATGTGTGTGAATAGGAGAACTAGGTGTAGAATATGCCTTATATTTGAGAGGTATAGGAGATCTAGAAGCTGAAGTTGGTGGAAGAATGTTGTCAAGAAGAGGTAGATGCAATGGTGTGTATGGTGGAATTCCTTTAATAGTGATAACTTCCTTTTTGTAGATGAACTTAAGACACATGTGATTCATGGAGGGAATAGCTTGAGAAACGTGGAGCCAAGGGAGACCCAAGTGTTAGAAATAAGGACACTGAGAGGGGGGGATGAATAAGTTTCAATTCAAACTTTTTTTTCCAATTCAGATCCAATCAAATTATCTAGCCTTAAAATGAGATTGAAATAACACAATCCACATGTAATAAAGAAGCACACATAAAATGAGAAATATATTTTTCAATTGGTAAACCCAAACTAGGAGAAAACCCACTGAACCAATGAAATATGCTCACAAATTTTAAAATTTTGTTGAGCTGCAACTCAACATGAAGCACCAAACTCAAATCGAGAATCTACTTGACTAATTGCAATCTAGCACTTGTAGGAAAGCACCTACTTTCAAGAATTTCTGAGCCACAACTCATATTTTACATCAATTTTTGACCACTCACTTCATCAAGTTGCTAATCCAAATGATTGTGATCCTAAATTTTCACATATGCTCTCTTATGTCCTATTCTAATTTGACATATTTTTAGTATATTAGCACTCTTTACTTCTCACAAACTTTGCACTCAGTCCCATAAACTATCAAAAATAAAAAACATTGAGAAAACACAACACAAATCAAAGGTACAAAGAGCAAACATTGCAATCAGGTATTGCGTATACATGAATTTTTCTTTCTTCCCTTTCTTTCTCTTCCTCTGCAAGTCTTCCTTCCATTTTCATCCTTCATTAATATTTTGG
The DNA here is from genome assembly GCA_019776745.2 of Taxus chinensis. Taxonomy (NCBI): domain Eukaryota; kingdom Viridiplantae; phylum Streptophyta; class Pinopsida; order Cupressales; family Taxaceae; genus Taxus; species Taxus chinensis. Next base: position 72,423 of record JAHRHJ020003712.1, on the reverse strand, counting down.
TTAGCATATTCACACACATTTTGTGAAATTTATCTATACGGTATCCATTTGGCCTTGGTATTTTATCACCTTGGTAAATTGAAGAATGACTAACCTCTTAGATATCCTATCACAATCAACATCTAATAAAATTGCTGCGAAGAAATTTTGGATATATTTGTTTGATACCAGCCAATTTCGTCATTATCACAATCAATTTTGCACCTCCTTCGAACAAACCATCAATGGCTATTAACCCCTTGTTAAACACAAGATATTTGAATTAATTTTTTAGAAAGAAAAACAAAATCAAAATCAAATTAAAAATTCAAAGCTACAATGAATAATCAAGATTGATATATAACACTCTCTTGGGGTATTTAAAATAATCTCTACAAGGGCTATGGATTCCTAACTAGACGGTAGAGAAATGTTTGTGATTAGAATCAAATTCATATCCGTTCGGGATTATGGATTCTTGGCTGGAAGCGGAGCAATGAATCAACTTTCCTTCCACAATCCATTCACAAAAAAATCAACTTTGACAAATCAATCATTCCTACACATTGGCTATGTTGTCTTCACTTGATGTCTATCAAATATTACCTTCAAAAGTTAATTAAATTTCCACATACAAAAATTGAATCTCTAGGAGTAAGAAGGTTTAGTATGTTATCAAGTGTCTTTTTCTGGGACCTTGTTCATGAATATTACTCTAGTTTGTATCTTGTCTCATTATTCGTGCCTTTGGCTAATCAATTCTTCATTGCAAGGCTTCTAAGCTACATTCATATTGTTCACATCATTCTGTTATTTTTCTTCATTTAGAATCATACATGTGTATAATATATCCTTTTTTCCATGTTTGCAGGACACCTTTGTCCCTTTTCACAAAAACAATATGCTCCTTCCTAGCTATCATGTGATTTTAGGCCAACTTATGGCATCCTTTCTCCTTCCCAACACTTCATTGCTTTACATTCACCATCATGTTGAACCTATCCATAATTTCCTTGGGTCCAACTTTTGCATGTGAATATTTTTCCTTTGAATAATTCCACCTAATCACTGGTGGAAATTTCACATCTTTACCTTTCTCATACATACACATGGCATTCTCTCCCTTGTACATCTCATATTTCGTTAGGGGCATCCATGCTTCTTCGTCTTCCTATGCATAGCTTTAGAAAAATTCTAAAAAAATAAAAAACATTCAAATGTGTTTCAAAAATAATAAACATTTAAATATGTTTCAAAAAACCCAAAAAATGTTAAATATCATCAGGAAAAATCCAAAAACATTACAAAAATTCATTTTTTTTCAAGAAATTGGTAAACGACATGCAATGTGGTTGAAACCTGTATCAAATGCATTGTCCTCAAACATCAAAATTTATCCTAAAAAACATATTTCTGAGGTTATCACCTTTTCTTTTCTCAAACGAATTGCGGATCATCGTGATCTACCTCCATTAACAAATTCTAGGCTTGCTTACTATGTCGGTACTTTTGTGTAACAGTCAGTTGTCAAAGAACTATGTCATAGTGCATGAATGCTTTTTCATGGGACTACATTTTTATTCCATTATTCCCCTTGCATTTATCCTTGCTTAGGGAATAATCATTTTTAACCTTTATCGTTAATTTACACAAACATTAAGAAATTGAAGCTTGATAACAAAAACATTGGTGCAACTGTCTTCAATGTTTTTATTTTGAGTATCTGTAATTGTACTTATTTCTCTAATAGGTTAGCTAGTTTACTTTCTCATATTGCATTTCATTATGTATGTTGCATAGCGTTAAGCATCATTTTAATGTCTCGTATTGCATTACATTATGTACATTGGATAGGAGATACGTATTTCTAATAATAAAAAAATGTTAGTAATTTAGATTTATCATGTTATACTTTACACTTTTGTTCATTATTTTTAATAAAGAACTGATTATGATAGATCACTAGGGATAACATGATGAAATATAAATTTTCTGTATTGAGATATTGGATGCAAAGAGATGGATTCCTTTTCTCATGCTTATCATTTCTTCATCACTGCTACTTTTTCTTACAATATCACCTGGGGCAATAAACAATCATGTCTTCATTCACTGTCCTATCTTCTTTTATCTGTTTTGAACATATTTTCGATCGTCGATTGACTTATTCTATCACCACATCGAACACTCAAGGAGGAATCCTTAAATCCTACTAATTTTTTTCTTCTATACCTTTAAAATTTTCTACTTAATTATGTTTATCTAATATATTTGAAGCGAATTTACTTATGCCACCTTAAACAGGGAAAAACGTAGACACCTAAAATATGCTTACTTTTAGCAATTTCCTCCAATTGTCAATTAATTGCACGCAAATCACTCTCATTAATTCACCATTTCTATTGCTCCATCCTCGGATGCCAACTAATTAACTACATGTTTCTTACCAGTTGTATTCCTCCTATTAATCATTTCTTTTTGGGCTTACCTATCTCTCTTATTAGCATTTAACATGCCACCTTTACGACAAATCGTAACATTCATTGTCCTCTTTGAAATAGACCACTTCTAGTGGCTTATTAGGCTATCTATCAAGCCTAAAATGGTTGTCAATATACCATATTATTGGCTCAATCTCCTCTTCCAACTCATTCAAAATCACCCCACTTCCTTCCACAACTTGTCAACAAGCTTCAAAATCTTATCTTAGCCTTCTAATTGACCCTAATTGGTTGATTAAGGGTCCTCACATCCTAATCACTTAACTAATTCACTAAATCATGATTAACAAGCCTTAATCAGGATTAGAAACCTATTAGTCTTCTTTTTAGAATTTAGTCCCACATGCACCAAAATTCCATATTTCCCAAATGGAAAAACTATAAATAGAAGGGTCACTAACCCATCCCTTTCAAACTTTTCACTCACAGGTCACTATGCTTCACATTTGCATATATTGGCATAGAACTATAGTGTTATTAGCCAGGATAATAGAGCATTTGATCTTCTTATTGAGCTAACTTCCATTTGTCTTTTGCATCTTGCACCACATGAACATGGTTAGTAATGGGTATAGCTAAACATTGGCTCTTGAAGCCATTGTATGGTGAGATCCATTCACCTTCCTGGAGTAAACATCAAAATTGATTGCTCCTAGATCCTTATTAGGCTAAGTTTTATCAAGCTTTCAAGAATAGAGGTTAGTTAAGATTTGCTAGATTTACTTGTTTACTTTAAACTATCAATGCATGCAAAGTAGGTTTCCTTGCTCATTTTTTAACTGATGGTCCATTGAATCGGAATTTGCACAAAGCTTTGGGGTTAGTCTTGTTAGTGTTCTTAGCCCATTCTAATAGCTTTTAGCAAAACCTTTCATTGAACACTTGTACATTATAACACATATCCTAAATTCTTTTTTAATGGCTTTAATGACAACTTGTATATTTTACTAACTTACTTAGCACATATTTTTCTTTATATGTCCATTTTATCACTTTCACTAAATATATTTTAGGCTTTTCATTTGTAGTACGTAGATGTCATCAATTTTTAAGTGGTAAAATACTCATGAATATCTAAAATGTTGGTAATCTATAAGCAACGAAATTATACAAGGTCTAGATTTAACACTAGTACATTGTGTACATAATTCAAGTGAAGTAGAATTTGAAAGCTCAACTATTGTTCATATACACTGTATACAATGTTTCTCCAAAATGGGTATATAGTACATCATATGTATACCTTTACCAAGTAAAGTAGTTCATTACCAAATTCACATTTAGTAAATCATGAGGAGGAGGAGGATCGAGTGTTGTACTATGAGATGGAATATTTTTACTACCCACTTGAAAGGAGTGAGGTAAGGATGAAACCTTTCAATGGTCAAGTCCCTATGACACACATCTTTTACTTGAGATTAAATTGAACCTACAACCCAACTATAATATAAACATCTTATTGTTGTCTTATCAATATTTGTGTGAGTTTCTACCAAACTCCTACCCTGTTCTACTAGTATGTCTCAGGTATAGTATAAAACTTTCATGGATATACCAAGTCCCCCATATCCCCATGGTTTATAGTAGATCATGGGTTTTCTCCTATATCTTAAGCTCCTATAGTGCCTCTCTAATGAGCCTTTTGGATACTCCAACATACTCTGGAGTTCATTAGTTATGTACTTGATTTTAGAAACAAAAAAATATGATATTCTATGAAGAATACCATACCAATATATTTTAATGCATGCCCTTTATCAGTGTACCTTGACCTCTACAAGTTTGATTGTCGTTCTCCTGAGTGCTTGAGATTAAATTAATGTAGGGAATCGACCATATACGCCCCTGTATGTTAAAATTGACAAGGGAAATTTTGCAGGTAACCATACCAAAATTTTTTGTTTTGGTTCCCCGTTGAGGTCCCTTAGCGTTCGGAATGGCATAAAATCCCTTTCTGGAAAATCTAGTTTTTCGAACTTAGTCATTTGGTCCTTTTTTGGTTGGGCGCAGTTTTTATTCATGCAACATCAAATGAATTTGTGCCCCCTTCTATTCCTTTGGCACATCCTTTGGAGTGTCGACATTCCAAATGTTGCACCTTCCCATGATGCACCTTTCAAGCCTGCGCCAAGGCGCATGCGCCATCTTGTCGACATTAAAAATGTTGCGCCCCTGAATGGTGCGCCAAAGCGCTGAAAAGGTAATGTCGACAGTCCCAAATCCGCGCCAAGGGCGCAAATATTTTCATGTTGGCATCTATTTTGGTGCGCCTTATAAAAAAGTTGGTGGCACATTTATTGCACCTTTTACTATATATAGGCGCATCAGACCTGTCATTTTCATGATTGAAAAAACATGAAAAATTTGATTCCTCTGCATTTGTCAGCGCTCCTGTCAGCCCCGTGTGTCACTTTTCATCACATTCGTGGACCCCACATCATTTCTTCCATCTTATATATTCCTGGTAAGTGGCCCTTGCTCTTCTTGTGTTGTTGTTGTGGGGTTTTTGTGTTGTTTTTGGAGGTTGTTATTATTAAAAAAAAGAAAATGAACCTAAGAAGTAATACAACCCCAACCCATTTTGCAAATCAACCCACCCCAAACCAGTTTTACCCTCCTTCCAGATCTGCTAACCTGGAAGGCCTTGCCTCTCAAAATGAATCCCTGACCCTCTTTTCCTCTTTTCCCTCACTGTCAAAATCTGTGTTGAAAGAGGCCAAAAAACCACAAACCTATCAAAAAGAGTGAAAATCTAAAGTTATTACAATCCAAAGCCATGGCTTTTCTTTGGCGCAAACAATTCATTGTTACACAAAACACAGTCACACCAAAGGGGCGCACTATCCCCACTTGCAACAGGAATCTTCCCCATGCCTTATTAAAATCCCAAAACCTTAACACAGGTGCAAGCGCAACTCCAGCTACACCAACATTTGATGTTATGCAGACTCTTCCTGCGCCGCACGCCAAAAGCTAAAACACTTGGCGCACCTTAACTCAATGATGCACCCTTTGAACCTGCCCCCTTTGGCACATCATAATGTTTTGCAACATGTACCATATCTGCGCCAATGGCGCATCCTGAGCCTTGCAGCACCAAAATAATCTGTGCCTAGTAAAGAACCTTCATATGGCGCAGGCGCACATACATTGACACCAACATTTGAATGTTGTGTGTAGTATTTCTGTGCTTTGCACCCCTTTTGCACTGTTTTATTTCATGCAACACTCTCCAAAGTGTGCCTTGCTTTTCTGACCCTGCAGCCTGCAATAGAATTGCGCCTTGCACCCAGAGGCTTGTAAATTGATAACTTTTCATTCTGTAAAGCTTTGATGGATGATTTAACAGCTAACATGGCTCTTCTGCGATGGACTTCCCTGCTTCTTCTTGCAGATCAGCAGCTGAACTCAGATTCACACATGTCTTCATCAAGTAAGAAGCCAACCAAGTCTAAGGGTAAGGCCAAACTCACAGAAGAAGAAATGAAGTACAAATACCAAAGGGTCAGGATGCCTGAGTCCCTTGCAGAGTGTGACCTGGACATCAGGGATTCAGAACTTGGTCACATTGATATGGAGGACTTCTGGGCCAGAACCAAGAAGGTCACAGGCAGTCCATGGATGGACAAATTGGTCGGCAGTGGTTTACATTTCACTGGGGGAATTCCCGTGAGCACAGTAAACAATGAGTTCATGATGGTGGTGGGCCGTTGTTACAATAAGGACACAAGATGTGTCGAGAATGAGAAGGGTGAGGTAATAATCAACCTCACTGCCTGGCACTTTGAAATCATGTTGGGTATCCCCCACCACCGGCATTTTGTGGCAATAAGCCAAGAAGACTGCATAAAGGCATGGAATGAAAATGAAGACAAATGCATGCAGCTTATGAATGAAGTATATCTGAAGAACAAGAAGGTGATAACCAGGTGGCCACAAGTTATTCATCGCAATGACTTCTCAGAAGAGCTGAGTGACACCATCACCTTCCTGAGTAGGGTGTTTGGGCTTCCTGATGCCCATTACTTTCACAAATGGATGCTCAGATATCTAGAAACAATGAGCAAAAAATGTTCCTGATCAACGTTTTGAATGGGCAGAGATTATCAGCAGCACCATCTCCGAGCAGCTTCAACAACTCTCAACAACTGGGAGGTTCTACATGAACTCCTACGTGGTATACGCTACTGCCTCTGAAAGAGACTACCCAGCACTGAGTCGATGCAGGGTATGGCCCCAAGTAAAATATATGAATATTATCCAGAGTTGAGACTGGAAAACAACATCCACAATTCAGCAAAATCAATGATGCCTTCTTCTACGGCATCATCTTCCTATTGAGGCCTAATATGAATCACGGTTAGACGACCAAGAGCATGGTTACTACCACAGAGAAGTGGGGGGTGTTATTTACGCAATTCCCCACTTTCACCTATCTCAGAGCCGCCAACTTCTTGGGGGAGCCCACCAAGTTACCGAGGTATGCGGGACCCAAGTTGATCCTATTGGAGCTGTCCAGACAGCTTATCACATACCACGAGAAGTGTCTGAAAAGAAAGAAGGGTGGAACTCCATTCCCCCTCACAGTGGGCAGGTACACCTGCACTTCTCATACCAAAGCCCAGGAAATGTTTATAGAGCTTGAGTTGCTCAACTTGAAACACAATTTCCCGGTAAGGCCAACCTTTGATCCTCGCAATTTCCTTCCAAGGGAAAAGCTCGATCCAATCCACATCCCACAGATCGAAGATATCTATATCGATCTGTATCATGAGGTCGAGCTCAGAAGAAAGGATCACTCCCACCTGGCCCTGGCAGAGATCATCCAATATGGTGTGGCCATTGTCCCGAAAGGTTTCCAAGCAACTGATCAAGAAGTTGATCAGGTCTATCTAGATACGGATGGGGACAATTGGCCATTTGCTGAGATTGATAGAACAAAGGCACCTCAGACTATTGAGGAAAGGGTTAAAGGCACTCTGCAGTGCACAGAGCATTGGTGCAGGAAAAATGGTCTCATCTACCTTGGGGTAGACTTCACCACGTCTCCTTTGGGTGATGCACTTGCTAAGCCAAAGCACTTGTCAAAGGGAAAAGGGAAATACAAAGAGGGAGAATCAAGCACTGCTCAGGAGGAAGCTCCTGAGAGTCCTCCTTCCACCACCCAGGAGCAGGTAGTAAGCCTGGTCTCCCCAGAAGAAGAGGAAGCGGTAAGTGTTCCAACGGGCACATCCACTCAGGATGTTGCCACTACTGTAACTAGTGAAGTTCCCACCATCCCATCTCCCACTCCTCCTTCCCCTCCTCATGTCACTCAAGCAACCACTCCTTTGGTTGTGTCTTCTCCCCCATCTTCTACTGTTCCCCCTTCCTCTTCCTCCATCTTCTCTTCCCTCACGGATCTGTCCCCCAGCATTTCTTCCCTCATCTCTCAGATCCCTTCCACCCCCACGGTTTCCTCTCCTACAGTGACTCCTACCCCTGTGAGCATTGGAGGGTTGGCTTCTTTATCAATGCCACCACCAAGTGTCTCGACACATTTCCCCATGTTCACTGTAGTTGCTCCTTCTTCCACCTCCGTTCCCTCTTCTCCCTCTGGTCCCACTCCCTTAAGTCCAGAATGGATCTCCAAACACCTGAGCCAACACAAGAGGAAAGTCCCCATTGCACCTATGGACTTCTCCATCATTCCAACAAAAGGAGCTAAGAAGTAAAAGCCAATAACCCGCTTCTCTCAGAGTGCTTCAGGTGAAAGGGTTATGGAGATCGCATACCCTGATCCCACAAAGGATAAAAAAGATCTGTCTCCTACAGATTATACAGTGACACAGGTCACAATGGGAACATCCTCAGAAAGCCTACAGGGAGAGGCCTTATCTGCAGTGGATGCCCTTTGCAAAAAGCTTCAGGAAGCAAAGGAAGAGAAGAGGATACTGAAAGAACAGAACAAACATCTTCTCCAAGCCCTATAGAAAATGGGCAGTGCACCTCCTACAACTGCCACCGAAACTCCTGAAGGCCCTTAGTCAGGAAAAGATAAATGAGTACACCAAGATTGGTGAGCAAGGTATGGCAGTATCCACCTGGAGAGACCAGATCCTCAAGGATAGTGAGGAAGTAATTGTAAAGTTCACAGAGCTATATCAAAATATTGATCAGGCTAACAAGGAACTCCAGGCGATTGCAGGACCTATCTCCGAAGAGTTGGACCATGCCAGGTTACAACATGAGACATTCTAGAAGATGCTCAACTACCCAGTCGATGACTTAGTGAAATTCGGCATCTTCGATCACCCAAGAGCACCCAACAAAGTCCTTGCTGCTTTGGACTATCGGGTTGACCAGATGGAATTTGTCTTGGAGAAAATTGATAAAATCAAGGAGGAAGCCTTGGATGCAATGCATCAAATGGAGCAGATCATCCTAAGGATGTCTCCAGGCTTGCTCACCCCATCATACACCTTGAGGAAGGTAGATGACACTATTCAGCTCTTTAAGGAGATCACGTCGCAAGGTTTAGGGTCAGAAGCCACTTTTGATATAGAATCTATCAACAACCTTCTGGCCTGCCGTGATTTTGTTGGATACCTGATGGAGGTAGGTAATGAATACTTCAAGCTCCCAGAGAGACTCAGAGATGAACGGGAGACTTGTGAAGTCATCGGAGATCACACCAAGGGTCCTGCTCAGGATCAACTTCAACCGATGATTAGCAAATTCATGGAGTATCGAGCTCAATTTCACATTTCCTCTCCTGAGCAGAAGCAGGATACTCCTTTCCAGCCCTGGGATGACGACGAATAGGCTCCTTCCTCCTAGGATTGTTCCCATTTTTTGTAAAGTATTTAAAATTGTGTTGGCACAAATGATGACATCATCCATGTTGCACCATGGGATGTTGTCATCCACCAAATTGCCCCAAAGTCAACAGTTGACTTTTAGATATTTTGTAAATATTTTGTAAATAGTTGTTGGTTCCTTTTTGCCTTCTTTCTCCTTCTCCTTCTATATATACTTGGATACTTGTTGTATTCAAGGGGTGGACATTTTTTAGATGAAAAATAGAAGTGAGAAGAAAAAGGCTTTGTACTTTTTGTAACAGAAAAAACATTAATACAAAAATTAAGACTTTGTGCTCAATGGATGTGTTATGTGTTAGATCTTTCTTAAGTTAGATCTGTGTTGCTTTTTCTGTTAGATCTATCTCTACTTTTTTGTCATTTTCTCATCAGTATTGCTTTGTTCATTTATGCAAGTAGGTTTGGCTCTGTTTACTACCAGCCCAAAACATAAACCCTCTGACCTTTCTACTTTGGAATTCATTTCTTTTCTCCCTTCAGATCTATCCTACCACCTCTCCTTCCTTCATTCCTTTCTGTTCACAGTCAGAAATACCCCTACTGGGATGAGATCCCAAACCCCTGAAGGTAGAATACTGTAGGACTTGCACAGATTCCTGCTGGTAGAATAGCAATAAACCAGTTTCACTTTGCTGTCTCAAAGAGGGGCTATGCCCTGCACACTGTTGGCTCGTCTATCCATAGATCTGCCCTCCCGACAGATTTTCAGACCAACAGTTTTTGGCGACTCTACTGGGGATCGAACCAGATCTATGTGAGTGTTGTGTCAGCTAAAAGACACTAACAAAAGGTTGCTAAGTAACTAAGAAAATAGATAAAACTACAAAAATCACTACCTGTTTGCAAATCTTAACTCTTTCTTAAAATCCAAAATTTTCCAAAAGTGATCCAAACTGAAAATTTTCTTCAGAGATCCATAGATCTGGGCTAGTTAGAGATCTTTAGTTCACTGAGTTTTTACAAAAACCCGTATATTTCCGTAGATCTGAATTTTTGACTGTTTTACAAAAATTTCAAACCCTTGCAAAAAGTCAAATCTAAGATCCGAAAATCAGCTTACTAAGTTAACCATCATTTTATCCTCGTTGATCTTTGTCATTAAACCGCAATCGGTTTTCAAAAGAGGGATAAAATTAAATATTTAGAAAAGTACATGCTGCTGATTTTTGTCAGAAAAATCAGAAAATCAGCAAGTACAACCAAAAAGAGTTTTTAAATCTGCTCTAAAAACATTGCAGATCTGAAAGATACACTGGCGGGTGAGCCATTTACCCATAGCAGGAGAGCTCATGGAGAAGTTGATCCTAATTTTGATCTACTTCAAAGGCACAACTTCAGTATTACACCAGCACGCTTCCCATCACTGAGTTCAGCTGATCGGTTAGCCAGAAGTGCCTCGCCTCCATGAAAGAACCATTTTTCACAAGGAGCCTCCACATCCCTTTGCAGTGCTTTGTTGCTCAGTGGAACCACACTTCCAGCTCACATCCTCTTTCCAGCTTTTCAAATGGCAGTACCATGGGGAAACGCTATGGGCCCTCTTGCATTGCCACATCCTGTTCACGCACTCCCTCATGGAAACCGCAAGAATTTCCCAAGATTTGATGGGAGTGGAAACCAAAGCACGGATTCACATATATCTGCATTCATTATGTCATGCAGCATCCTAGATGTGACCCATGAAGATGTGTCAGTACGCCTCTTTCTAGAGACCTTGCAAGGACCCGCAGCAGAGTGGTTCCAACATTTGCCGGCCGGATCTATCACCAGTTGGGCCACATTACGAACTGCATTTGAAGACAGGTATAAGCCTTCAGAAGACGCATTTGCATTACTGTCAAAGATCACTCACCTGAAGAAGGAAGTCAATGAAACCATGCATGATTTTATCACTCGTTTCAATTCACTAATTAACCGTGTGCCACCTGCCATGCTGCCAACACCAGAAAATCAAAAGTGTTTCTTTGTGAACGCCATGAGCTCAAGAGTAAGTTTCTTACTCTTACAAGAACAAATCACCACCCTGGTTCTCACTCAAGCTGCTGCCATTCAGATAGAAGACAACCTGCTTATATCTGGTGAGTTAAAATGAGAGCCATCCAAGCCTAAGACTTCAACTCCTTCTCAAGCCACTTCATCAGATCCGGCATTCCAGAAGATGGAAAATGACTTGCTCGCATTAAAGAAATAATTATCTCAAGCTTCTCCTAACACTACATACTAGGATATCCCATAGAGAAACTTCACTCCCAACAATGCCCCGCAAAGGCCGCATTTTCCTGCAACTGCTCCACAGTTGGCACTTGAGGCCCCTCCGGTCAATGCCCTGGTCGAGATCGAAGAAGAGGAGCAAAATTATGAAGAACCTTCATCGCAAGGTGAAGATGATCAAGATGTCGGTGAACCGACTGGCGACTCTACAATCGGGTATATGGAATTTGAAGATGAGGAATCTGATGAAGAAGAGGGTACCCAAGGGTATGCAAGTGGACAGTCATATGCTGTTTTCACCCGCTCTCAAGGAAAAGAAGCAGAAGTTGCTGCCAGGATACAAAAAGAGAAGGTTGTGTCAAACACGCCTCCAACCATTGCTAAAAGAGGTAATCCTCTTCCTGCTCAACCTCCTATTAAGTCTTTTACAAAGAAATATTTTCCTCCCATCTCTCCTCCAAATCAGCCTTCTTCTATTCCCATAAAGACCAGTAACCCTACCCTACCATCGCGAAGTGAGGGACTCATTCCTTCATCAACGCAACCCTTGGTCGCATTCGACATAATCGATCATGCTAAAAAGACCAAGATTCAAATGTCTGAAGCTGAATATCTTCAGTCTAACCCTGAGCAGCTTGTAAGATTGACCGAATATATCCAAAGCCAAGCTGTCATACCCTCTCATGTCTCCCCAAAGGAATCCTTTCCACTCCTCCTGCATCTCGCATAAATGTTGCCTCGACTTCCATGTCAGGAAAAATTGAACCTTTTTATCTCTCCCTCCTAATCAATGGTCACAAGCTAAGCAACTGCATAATTGATTCTGGGGCTTCCGATAATGTCATGCCGGCAAAGGTCACCCATGCTTTGGGCCTCACTCTTACCAAGCCTTTCGGTAGATGTTACTCCATGGAAACCAAACAGGTTCCATTGATTGGTCAGATCAAAGACGCACAGTTCACCTTTGCAGCATTCCCAGAGAAAAGGGTAAAGATGACCATCCTCGTTGCTGATATCCCAGCAGCATATGGAATTCTACTAGGAAGAAGCTTTTGCAGAGAAGTTGGTGGAGAGATTCATATGGACTGGTCCAAAGCCAGAATCCCCGTCAAGGGTGTAATGCAGACATTGGAGCCTGAATCACAAAAGAAGTACTTGGTCACCAATTCTGACGACCCCAAAGCCCAAATTCTCTTCGAATCATCAGGGATGGGGAACTACTTCTTATCCACTGAGTCTGATAAAATGGACGTTCTCATCCAGGAGGAGGACCTTAACAAGATATGGACACTGCAGTTTGATGGCAGTTGTGCAACTAGTGGATGTGGTGCTGGAGCTGTGCTAATATCTCCTGAAGAGGAGATTTTTCCTCTCTCTTTCAAGTTGTAGTTTTTCAATACAAATAATACTGCTGAATATGAATCTTTGCTACTTGGCATGCAAGCTGCAAAAGAAAGGGGAATCAAGAACCTAAAATTACAGGGTGATGCCGAGCTAATCGTTAATCAAGTAAATAGAATATACCAAGTAAAGAGTGACATTTTTAGGCACTACCGCAATGCAGTATGGGACAACATTGAGGAATTTGATGCTTTCTCAATAAAATCCATTCCAAGAGCTCAGAATGACATGGCCGATTCATTGGCTATCTCAGCATCTCTTATGCTCCCTCACCCAGGGTTGAAAACAGACACATATACCATTGAGGTAGTCTTCCGCCCAAGCGTGCCAGACAATTCTCAGCACTGGCAGGTATTCAACGATGACAATCAGCTTATTGCCTTTCTAGAGAAAGTAGAAAATTTCAATGAGCTTCATTTTGAAGGATCTACTTCTGCATGCCGTGAATCTGTCACTGGTCAAGCAAACGAATCAAAAGAAGGTGATGGCATATGTCAGCTCAAGGGAAATAAAATTCCAAAAGGTTTAGTCTCTCTGGAATGATTGTTTGACAAACATGATCATTTTGTCAAGAAGAAGTGAAAAGATGATCCTAACTCCTCTCCAGAGACCGAATCGGTCAACCTGGGTACTATGGAACATCCGCAGTTTGTGAACATCGGGAAATGTTGTACACCCGAAGAAAAGTAGAAGTTTGTCAAATTGCTGAAGAAATATATGGACGTATTGGCATGGTCTTATGCCGATCTAAAGTCTTTCAAGCCTAAGGACGTTCAACATGACATCCCGTTAAAAGATGATGTCAAACCCTTTCACCAGAAACAGAGGCACTATAATCCCAAGATCTCGGGTACCATCCAGGTGGAAATACAGAAAATGCTGGATGCAAGGATCATCTTTCCTATCCATCACAGTACCTGGGTCGCAAACATCATGCCAGTATGAAAGAAGAACGGCGAGATACGCATATGCATAGATTTTCACAATCTGAATCAGGCATCCTTGAAGGACAACTACCCGCTGCCCATAATGGATCAAGTTCTGCAGGCAGTAACCAGTTCAGAGATGTTGTCCATGCTTGATGGTTTTTCAGGCTATAATCAGATTGAAGTCTCTCCTGAAGACCATTCAAAACAACATTCACTACTCCTTGGGGCACATTTTCCTACAGCAGGATGCCTTTTGGCTTGACCAATGCTAGTGCCACCTTTCAGCTAGCAATAGACTTCACATTCAAATGTATGATGGGAAAGGTCATCATAGTTTATTTAGATGACTTAACTGTGTTCTCAAAAAAGTGAAGTGATCATCATGATCATTTGGAACAAGTATTGATTAGATGCCGAGAACACGGGATTTCCCTAAATCCAAAAAAGTCTATTTTCGGGGTCACTGAAGGAAAGTTGCTGGGACACGTTGTCAGCAAGGAAGGAACAAAGATAGATGTCGAAAGGGTTAAGGCTATTCAGAGCCTTACCTTACCCACAAGCAAGACCGGTGTTCACTCCTTCGGAAAGGTGAATTTTCTCAGACGCTTTGTTCCCGACTTTGCTGAAAAGACTCGTCACATATCAAATATGATGAAAGGGTCACAAAATTTCGGTGGAGCGAAGAAGGAAAGGCATCATTCGAGGATATAAAAGCCTCCGTTGCCCATGCACCCATCCTGGTATGTCCCGACTTCTCCAAGGATTTTATCATGTACAACTATGCATCTGAGCATACTGTATCAGCCATCTTAATGCAAAAGAACTCTGAGGATGTTGAATCTCCAATCACGTTCATGAGCTCTCCTCTCAAGCCTCATGAATTGAAGATGTCTCAGTTAGAAAAACATGCCTTCACCATTGTCAAAGCAGTCAAGAACTTCTGGTACTACATCCTAAACTCTCATATGGTAGTGCTGGTTCTTGACACGGCAGTTAAGTCTATCCTAACTCAACAGGAGTTAGGAAGCTTACGAGGGAATTGGATCGCAAAGGTCCAAGAGTATGATCTAGACATAAAACCAACCAAGCTGGTAAGAGGCAAGGGCCTATGTCAGATTATGGCTGAAAACAAAGATTCAGAGGTCCCTAAAGAGGAAGATGATTGCATCGATGGAGCGCAGGGTAGCTAGAAAAAGCTGATTCTCTACCTATGGTTCTATTTGTTGCGACTAGCGACGAATGGTATTCTGATATCACTTTCTTTCTCACTTACGGTGAGTGCCCAGCTCATCTAACTTCAAAGGAGAAGTGGACTGTAAAGCTCAGGGCAGCCAGATATGTCATATGGGATGACGGTTTATACAAGCGCGGGATTGATGGCATCTTCTTGCGATGCGTTGACAAACCGCAGCAGATCAAATTGCTTGAAAGTTTTCATGACTCAGCCTGCGGTGGTCACTTCTCCTCATCTGTAACAGCACATAAGATCATCCGGGCCAGGTACTACTGGCCAACACTATTTCAGGATACAGCCACCTGGGTAGCAAAATGTGAGCTCTGCCAACAGTTTGTTGGCAAACCAAAATTGGTTGCTTTTCCCCTCAGGCCCGTCATTATTGACGAGCCATTCAGGCAATGGGGAATTGACTTTATCAGAGCACTACATCCCCAATCAAGTGCCAGACATAGTTATGTCCTAACAGCAACAGATTACTTCACCAAATGGGTGGAGGCCATACCTGTTAAGAATGCCACCTCTGAAATTGTTTGCAACTTCATCAAAGAAAATATCATCGTGAGGTTTGGCATCCCACACAAGATCGTTGCTGATAATGCTTCCAACTTCTCCTCATGGGAAGTTATCAGTTTTTTCTATGAATACGGGATAACCTTGGCCCATGCCTCAGATTATTACCCCCAGGGAAATGGTCAGGCAGAATCCAGTAATAAGAACCTAGTGACCATCATACGGAAGCTAGTCGATGAGAATCAGCGGTCCTGGCACAAGTCATTGTATGATGCTTTGTGGGCAGACCGTATTACTCCAAAGAGGTCTCTCGGTATGTCACCTTTTCAAGTATTATATGGAATCGACGCTGAGCTCCCCATTTCTGTGGAACTTCCTGCTCTACGCTTGGCACGAGCGATTGAAGATGAGACTTTCCAAAATTCTCTTGAAAAGAGGATCATGTATCTAACAGAACTTGAAGAAAAGAGAGTAAGAGTGGTCGACAGGATCACCGAACATCAGAATCAAGTCAAGAGACTGTTCGATAAAAAGGCTAAGCAGAGGGATTTCCAGGTGGGAGATCTCATCCTTTTATGGGACAAGCGAAGAGAGCCAAAGGGCATGCACGGAAAATTTGACTCTCTTTGGAGAGGGCCTTTCAAGATCAAGCAGCTCAATGGAGAGAATAGCTTCTATCTCTCATATCTAGATGGAACTGAGCTCCCGCTTCCCTATAGCGGGCAACATCTCAAAATATTCAGGAAGTAGAGCTTGCTCTCTTCTTTGTACAGTTTGCTTTATGTTGTGTGTTTGTTTTCATTGTGTTTTGCTTTTGTTGGTTGTGTGTTTTCCTTTTTTTTTTTCACCCTTTTTTTTTACTCTGTTGCCCAATGGATAGGCACATGTTGATCTAGGATTCTCTACCCTTAAGCTTCACTCAAAGATAGTCCCCAGAAAGAGCCAGCTGTTATCCTGTAAAATTGACAAGGGAAATTTTGCAGGTAACCATACCAAAATTTTCCATTTTGTTTCCCCGTCGAGGTCCCTTAGCATTCGGAATGGCGTAAAATCCCTTTCTGGAAAATCTAGTTTTTAGAACTTGGTCATTTTCAACCTTTTTGGGTTGGGCACAGTTTTTATTCATGCAACATCAAATGAAACTGCACCCCCTCTATTCCTTTGGCACATTCCTTTGGAGTGTCAACATTCCAAATGTTGCACCTTCCATGTTGCACCTTCAAACCTGCGCCAAGGCACATGCGTCAACTTGTCAACATTCAAAATGTTGCGCCCCTGAATGGTGCACCAAGGCACTGAAAAAATGTGTCGACAGTCCCAAAGCTGCACCCAATGGCACAAATATTTTCATGTGTCACATCTTAAGTGCGCCTAGAAAAAGTTGGTGGCACATTTATTACACACCTTTTGCTATATATAGGCGCATCCGACCTGTCATTTTCACAATTGAAAAAATGTGAAAAATTTATTCCTCTGCACTTGTCAGCATTCCTGTCAGCCCCGTGTGTTGCTTTTGTCACATTCGTGGACCCCACATCATTTCTTCCATCTTATATATTCCTGGTAAGTGGCCCTTGCTCTTCTTGTGGATTTTTTGTGGGTTTTTGTTTGTTTTTAGGGTTTAGTATTATTAAAAACAAAAAAAAAATGAACCTAAGAAGATAATACAACCCCAACCCATTTTGCAAATCAACCCACCTTCCAAAACCATTTTTACCCTCCTTCCAGATCTGCTAACCTGGAAGGCCTTGTCTCAAAATGAATCCCTGACCCTCTTTTTCCTCTTTCCCCTCTCACTGTCAAAATCTATGTTGAAAGAGGCCAAAAACCACAAACCTGTCCAAAAGAGTGAAAATCTAAAAATTACAAAAAACCCACTATTTTTCCTTTGGCACAAACAAAATCATTATTGTTACATCAAACACAGTCACGCCAAGGGGCACACTGTCCCTGCATGCAACATAGCCTTTCCCGCACCTTATAAAATTCCAAAAAAACACCAGGTGCAAGCGCAACTCCAGCTACACCAACATTTGAATGTCATGCAGACTCTTCCTGCGCCACGCAAAAGCTAAAACTGTTGTGCAACCTTAACTCAATGATGCACCCTTTAAACCTGCCCCCTTGGCGCACCATAACTGTTTTGCAACATGTACCACATCTGCGCCAATGGCACCCTGAGACCTTGCAACACCAAATAATCTGCACCCAGTTAAAACCCTTCATATGGCACAGGCGCACATCCATTGACACCAACATCTGAATGTTGTGTGTAGTCTTTTTCTGCCCCTGCGCCCTGCGCCCCTTTTGGCACTTGTTTTCTCCATGCAACACTTTCCTAAAGTGCACCTTGCTTTTCTGAGACCCTGCAGCCTGCAGTAGAGTTGCGCCTTGCACCCAGAGGCTTGTAAATTGATAACTTTTCATTCTGTAAGCTTTGATGGACGACTTAACAGCTAACATGGCTCTTCTGCGATGGACTTCCCTGATTCTTCTTGCAGATCAACAGCTGAACTCAGATTCACACATGTCTTCATCAAGTAAGAAGCCAACCAAGTCCAAGGATAAAGCTAACTAACAGAAGAAGAAATGAAGTATAAATACTAAAGGGTCAGGATGCCTGAATCCCTTGCAAAGTGTGACTTAGATATCAGAGATTCAGAACTCGGTCACATTGACATGGAGGAATTCTAGGCCTGAACTAAGAAGGTCACAGGCAGTCCATGGATGGACAAATTAGTTAGCAGTGGTCTGCACTTTGCTGCAGGGATTCCCGTGAGCGCAATCAAACAATGAGTTCATGATGGTGGTGGGCCGTTGTTATAATAAGGACACAAGATGTGTCGAAAATGAGAAGGGTGAGGTAATAATCAACCTCACTGCCCAACATTTTGAGATCATGTTGGGTATCCCCCACCACCGACATTTTGTAGCCATAAGCCAAGACGACTGCATAAAGGCATGGAATGAAAATGAAGACAAATGCATGCAGCTGATGAATAAGGTGTACCTCAAAAACAAGAAGGTGATAAGCAGGTGGCCACAATTCATTCATCGCAGTGACTTTTTAGAAGAGCTGAGTGACACCATCACCTTGCTGAGTAGGGTGTTTAGGATTCCTGATGCCCATTACTTTCACAAGTGGATGCTCAAATATTTAGAAACCATGAACAAAAATGTTCCTGATCAATGTTTTGAATGGGCAGAGATTATCAGCAGCACAATCTCTGAGCAGCTTCAACAAATTTCAACAACTAGGAGGTTCTATATGAACTCCTATGTGGTATATGTTGCTGCTGCCTCAGAAAGGGACTACCCAGCATTGAATCGATGTGGGGTATGGCCCCAGGTCAAAATATATGAGTATTATCCAGAGTTGAGACTGGAAAACAGCATAGCACAATTCAGCAAAATCAATGATGCCTTCTTCTATGGCATCATCTACCTCTTGAGGCCCAATATGACTCACGGTCAGATGACCAAGAGCATGTGGTCACTACCACAGAGAAGTGGGGAGCGTTATTTACGCAATTCCCCACTTTCACCTATCTCAGAGCCGCCAACTTCTTGGGGAGCCCACCAAGTTACCAAGGTATGCGGGACCCAAGATGATCTTATTGGAGCTGTCTAAACAACTTATCACATACCATGAGAAATGTTTGAAAAGAAAGAAGGATGGAACTCCATTCCCCCTCACAGTGGGCAGGTACACCTGCACTTCACAGAGGAAAGCCTGGGAAATGTTTGTAGAGCTTGAATTGCTCAACTTAAAGCATAATTTCCCGGCAAGGCCAACCTTTGATCCTCGTGATTGCCTTCCAAGGGAAAAGCTCGATCCAATTCACATCCCTCAGATCGAAGATATCTACATCGATCTATATCATGAAGTCGAGCTCAGAAGAAAGGATCACTCCCACCTGGCCCTGGCAGAGATCATTCAATATGGTGTGGCCATTGTCCCAAAGGTTTCCAAGCAACTGATCAAGAAGTTGATCAGGTTTATCTAGACACGGATGGGGACAATTGGCCATTTGCTGAGATTGATAGAAACAAGGCACCTCAGACTATTGAGGAAAGGGTTAAAGGCACTCTGCAGTGCACAGAGCATTGGTGCAAGAAAAATGGTCTCATCTACCTTGGGTAGACTTCACCACGTCTCCCTTGGGTAATGCACCCACCAAGCCAAAGCACTTGCCTAAAGGGCAAAGGAAAAGATAAAGAGGGAGAGACAAGCACTACTCAGGAGGAAATTCCTGAGAGTCCTCATTCCACCGCCAGGAACAGGTAGTAAGCCTTGGTATCCCCAGAAAAAGAAGAAGCGTGGTAAGTGTTCCAACGGGCACATCCACTCAGGATGTTGCCACTACTACAACTGGTGAGGTTCCCACCATCCCATCTCCCACTCCTCCTTCCCCTCCTCATGTCGCTCAACCAACCACTCCTTTGGTTGTGTCTTCTCCCCCGTCTTCTACCATTCCCCCTTCCTCTTCCTCCATCTTCTCTTCCCTCGCAGATCTGTCCCCCAGCATTTCTTCCCTCATCTCTCAGATCCCTTCCACCCCCATGGTTTCCTCTCCTACAGTGACTCCTACCCCTATGAGCATTGGAGGGTTGGCTTCTTTTTCAATGCCACCACCCAAGTGTCTCGACACATTTCCCCGTGTCCACTGTAGTTGCTCCTTCTTCCACCCCTGTTTGCATAATTTAGCATAGGCATATTTATTGCATTTTATTGCATTGTCTTTTATTTAATAATGTGCAACATGTGCACTCTAGTCTAGTGACTTGCATTCAATATTGTTATGTTGGATAACATTCAATATTGGTGTTGGATAACATTAATATTGGTATTAGTAGTAATTACATGTGCATGTGAGATGGGTCTTATCATCTCGTAGTTGGTGCCTGATAGGGTGTCATGTCTATCCATATGAGGTTGTCTAATATCTATAAATATTACAGCTCTTGCATTGTTATGTAATCTGATTTCATGATCAATAATATTTGTGAGGCTTCCGTCCCTCTTTGGTCATTGCAATCTTATTCTATTCTATCATTTGGTATCAGAGCTATACCATTATTATCATTTGGTATCAGAGCAGGTTCTATCCAAGCAAGGTTGAAGAGGAGCACTATTGGAGAGGATCCATTGGAGAAGAAGATCTGCATCAAAGGAGAGCCATTGAAGCATCCCGCAGCCTCCATTCCTTCCAAGCATCCCTCAACTAAAATTTCACCCATCCACTTATTTGGAAGGTAAATTTTTTTTTATTAGTCATTGGCATAGCCAATTGATCCAACATATTGGCGGAATATTTCAGATTTGGAGATCTTTAAAAAAAAAAAATCTTGAAAAAAAAATTGTGAAAAAAAAAAGATCTTAAAAAAAAAAAAAGATCTTGAAAAAAAAAAAGGAGCAGATCTAAAAAAAAATCTGAAAAAAAAAAAGATCAGATCTAAAAAAAAAAAAAAATCAGATCTGAAAGTGGAGGTGTGAAGAATTCGGGAGCAAAGGTTGAAGCAGTCCCGTCAACAAAATTCCAGCAGATAGCTCTTAGAAAAAAGGACGTAACTTTTTCATACAATGTCAGATTGATGTGCCATTTTTTTTTTTTGGAAAGATAAGAAGGAGGTGCACAACTTTGCAGTTTACATCATCTTCAGATTCGGCCTCTACATGTGACGAAAAGTCTGTACAAGTCGGATCATTTTTTCTGAAAAAAAATCAGATCTAGCTGGTAAATTGGTAAGATCTCAAAAACTAAGATTCCGATTTTTCTGAAATTTTGTGGGTTTCAAGAAAAATATTGTTTGATGCTGCTGTCAAAATTTTAGAAAAACCCAGATCACGGTTTGTGAGAAAAGGTGAAAACAATATTCAGATTGTTTGTTTGGATCTTGGGAACAAACAGGTCAGCGGTTCAATTCCCACTCTCTCCATATTTTTTATTAAATTATTTTTTTTAGAAAATTTGGAGAAATTACTAAATTTTGGGAGATTTCCAAATTTAGAAGCTCACCAAACACATTTAGAGCCACCGCTAAATTTAGCGGAAAAACACCTATTGGGGGGTAAAAAATATTTTTGGCCTAAATTGTGTATTTTGTGATTCTAGACCCTTTTTTCTAAAGAGGGGGGACACAAAAACTTCATTTTGATGTACTTTTGGAGCATTTTGTACTAATCTTGGTGCATAAAGGTCAAAAAAAAAAAAAAAAAAAGTGCAAATTTTTTATTTTATGTTTGGTTCTATCACACGAGATCTTTGATCTCATAGCAGCGTTCGGTATATACGGTGCCTCTGGGAAGCGCTTACGGGTGATGCCGTCGCGACTACTACTGCACTTAACGCCTAACACAGCTGCCTAAACGTCATCTGGGCATCGACCCTATAAAATCGACGGGGAGTAATAAGGACACAATACACACACATTTGAGCCCTCCCATCCGTTTGTGCTTGCACAAACCCCTCTCCGTACTGTCTACGTACCACGTACTAAATTCTTTCACGTGCGTTAACACCTCTTTCCGTACTGACGGGTATATTGAAAGGGTGATCTTCTTCCACGTACCGATGGGTATATCGGAAGGGAGCGTATATAGAAAGGTTTGGTATATCGGCCTGACGGTATATTGAGAGGGAGACCATAAACCTGGAGTGATAAGAGCCTTACCCTTTGTCAGAAATTCAGAGTTTCAGAAATTCAGATTGCAGAAATGGGTGCACAAGCACCAAAGTTCTTCTTGCCAGATTCACAACTGCTTAGAGGAGACAACTATGCTGCATGGAAACCGAAGATCAAGATGTTACTTGAGTTTGAAGACCTATGGACAGTTGTAGATGGAACAACAACAAGATCACTTGATGATGGAAGACAACAAGTTCAATTTGACAGGGCCAATCAAAAGGCCAAGTTGATCATCTTGTTTGGCGTAACAGGACGATGTGCAACCCCACATTAGAGATGCCACATCGGCCAAGGATGCATGGGATAAGTTGAGCACAGTCTATGAGGCAAAGAACAAGAATGCCATCCTCAACCTACTATCACAACTGCATACTCTCAAGTTCAAGCACAATGAGAAGGTTGAAGTTTTTTTGAGATGAGTTGCTACTTTGAGGGCATCTCTATTGGCATTGGGAAAAGAGATAAGTGATGAAGACCTCGTACCAATTGTGTTGCGAGCACTTCCTCCTTCCTACAGAATCTTTGTGACAACTATCAATATGAGTGAACACACAGTCACCTTTGAGAAGTTGGTCAATCTACTCCAACAAGAAGAGGCAATGAACAACAAAGATCATGAAGATGAGCAAGCACTATCTTCCAATCATAAAGGAAAGGGGAAATTTCAGTCCAATCACAAGAAGTCCCAACAAAATCAAAGTCAACAAAGGGACCAAAGTCAACGAGACAACACCAAGAAGTGTCCCATTTGCAATAGAGGGGGACATGACATCAAAGATTGTTGGTACAATTCCTACAAAAAGGGTTCATCAAGCAATTCAAAACCCAATAACCAACAGGGTAACAACAATTCAAATCAAGGGAAGTCCAACAACAACAACAATCAAGGGCAGAAAAATGGTAATTGGCAAAGAAAACCCAAACAACAAGGGTACATTGCCGAACATGAGGATGATTCAGATGAAGGACACCACATGTATTCTGCTCAATTTGATGAAGAAACCAAGTCCACACAAGATATCTGGTATGTTGACTCGGGTGCAACTCGACACATGACTGGACGCAAGGATTGGTTCTACACACTACGTGACTCACCTAACAAGAACCATGTGTCATTAGGTGATGACTCATCATACAGTGTCAAGGGGATTGGAAACATTTCACTACCTCTTGGAAAGCATGACTGCAAAATCACAGATGTATTGTATGTACCTGGGTTGACCAAGAATTTGCTATCAGTTAGTCAACTCCTTGATCACAACTTGAAGTTGGATTTTGACAGTAATAATGGAGAAAAAGTGTGCTTGATAAGAGATAAGTCAAGAGGTTCCAAGATTGTAGCAAGAGCCTCCAATGTGGGACGCATGTTCCAACTTGATTTTGTCCACAAGGATGATCAAGCTCTAGTGGCCAAAGACACACAATCTGCAGAACTATGGCATCGCAGATATGGTCACATCAGTTTTGGCTATCTCCAAACACTTCAAAAGGGCAACATGGTGAAAGGATTGCCTACACTCAAGCACAACACTGACAAGTGTCACAATTGCCTAGCTGGAAAGCAACACAGAGTACCCTTCCAGAAGAACACATATAGAGCTAAGGGAAAGCTTGATTTGGTGCACACCGATCTTTGCGGGCCCATGCAACCAAGTCATTCTGGATGTCAATACTTCATGCTTTGTGTTGATGACTACTCAAGAAAGATGTGGATATATTGTCTAAGAAACAAGAGTCAAGCCTTTGAGACATTTCAGAAGTTCAAAGCACTTGTTGAGAATGAAGTTGGTCGCAAGATCAAAACTCTCCGCTCAGATCGAGGGGGGGAATTCACAAGCAATGAGTTCAAGACTTACCTGGAAGCTCATGGGATTCATCGACAAATGCCTCCTACTCACACACCACAGCAGAATGGTATAGTTGAGAGAAGGAATCATACTATCATGGAAATGGTGCGATGTATGATTGACGACTCAGGTTTAACAAAGACATTTTGGGCAGAAGCTGCAAGAACTGCAGTCTATTTGTTGAACAGAGTGCCCATAGTAGCTCTTGAAGGAGTGACACCTCAAGAAGCATGGTCAAATCAGAAACCATCAATTGCACACCTAAGAGTATTTGGGTGTAAAGCTAGCATGCACATACCCAAGAAGAACAGGAACAAGTTGGATATGAAAGCTGAGAAACTGATATTCATTGGATACAGTGAAGAAGCACTTGGGTACAGATTATGGGATCTAAAAGCAAAGAAAGTATACACAAGTAGGGATGTTGAGTTCTTTGAGAAGAAACAAGCAGATGCTCCACTCAACGACTCAACAAACATGCAGAATACACCTCTTGTGAAGATAGAATTTGATGTTCCCACTGAAGATGACAGTGATGAATTGGATGATGGTGAAAACTTGGATCCACCACAAGCCAATGGAACAGCTAAGAAGTTACCTAAATGGTATACTCAATTAATAAGAGATGCAAATTTGGATGAAGCACCTAGCACATCATCCAATCCTGGACCTAGAACTCGCAGTCAAGCTCATGAAGAGGTCAATTATGCCCTAATGAGCAGAGTTGTTGAAACAGTTGAGCCATCTACAGTTCAGGAAGCCCTACAATCAAAAGCTTAGAAAGATGCCATGGATTCAGAGTATCAGTCAGTGATGAAGAACAACACATGGCAACTTGTCGACCTTCCACCAGGGAAGAAACCCATTGGATGCAGATGGATATTCAAGACTAAGTACAAATCAGATGGGACTATTGACAAGTATAAAGCAAGGCTTGTAGCAAAGGGGTATGCACAACAAGAAGGCATTGATTATGAGGAGACATTTTCTCCCACAGCCAAGATCAAGACAATCAGGATGATCTTTGCTCTAGCTGCACAATTTGGTTGGAAAGTCCACCAAATGGATGTGAAAAGTGCCTTTCTTAATGGAGATTTGCAAGAAGAAGTCTATATGACTCAGCCAGAGGGTTATGTAATACCAGGAAAAGAGATGATGGTATGTAGACTCATAAAATCTCTATATGGCCTAAAACATTGATGAGCATCTCATAAGTCATGGATTCGAAAGGAATCCTTATGACTCAAATCTCTACCTCAAAAATCAAGGGGGGGGGAGATTGTCATTGTGGTTGTTTATGTCGACAATCTAGTCATTACATGTAGTTCTGTGAAGATGATCAATGCAACAAAGAAGGATTTTAATCGATCGTTCGACATGACAGATCTCGGGGAAAGCAAAAGAGAATACTGAGATATCTAAAGGGTACAGTTGACCTTGGTCTAGAGTACAAGAAGAACGACAACTTCTTCTTGACCGGATATTCAGATTCTGATCATGCAGGAAACATGTATGATAGGAAGTCAACATCAGGCTTCGTCTTCTTTATGGGATCTGGACCGATATCATGGGGAAGTAAGAAATAGAACTTTGTTTCTCGCTCTTCTACAGAAGAAGAATATAGAGCTGCAGGTGAAGCTATTTGTGAAGCAATATGGCTACGCCGAATACTGAGAAGGAATTGGTCTACCACAATAGAAATCTACTCCAGTATATGTTGATAATGAAGGAGTTCTAAAGCTTGTTCGCAATCTAGTATTTCTTGAGAGAACCAAGCATATTGAAGTACAGGTTCATTTCATACGCGAGCATGTCTTGAAGCATAACATACAGCTCCATTTCTGTCCTATAGCTGAACAGAAGGTAGATGTTTTCACTAAGTCACTTGCACGTGACAAATTCACACTGTTCAGAGATTCCTCTCCACTTCATTGGAAACTATGCAAAATTAAGGGGGAATGTTAGCATAATTTAGCATAGGCATATTTATTGCATTTTATTGCATTGTCCTTTTATTTAATAATGTGCAACATGTGCACTCTAGTCTAGTGACTTGCATTCAATATTGTTATGTTGGATAACATTCAATATTGGTATTAGTAGTAATTACATGTGCATGTGAGATGGGTCTTATCATCTCGTAGTTGGTGTCTGCTAGGGTGTCATGTCTATCCATATGAGGCTGTCTAATATCTATAAATATTACAGCTCTTGCATTGTAATGTAATTTGATTTCATGATCATAATATTTGTGAGGCTTCCGTCCCTCTTTGGTCATTGCAATATTATTCTATTCTATCATTTGGTATCTAAGCTATACCATTTTTATCAGTGGGGTCATTGGGTAAAACCTCAATAGATTGAAGGACCTCCATGAGGGCTTAACGATGAGACTCTGAGGTTTGGATGAGATCATATAAGGAGAGTTTGAGAGGGGATTGGTGTAATTGTTTTGAGCATTGCGTGGTGCATAACCCCATCAGAAATGGGATATATAGGACCATGGATAGTGATTTTAGGTGTGGGTACAACTGGTATGTTAGGTATAGGGTTGGTTCATGGGTCAGTGACCTTACCTTTCCCTTTTTCCTTCTGACCATAGGTAGCAATGTGAACCATGTTGATTTAAGGCAGAGAGGTGGATGGAGTAGGTTTACCATGAAAGGTATACCAGCAGGAATGGAATTTACCAAGAGGTGGATAAGAGCCTTCTGCAATGAGCATCCAACACCAGCATTTATGAGGGAGTTTTAGCAATCTCACGGATATGAACCATATTGATTTCAAATTCGAGGGGTGGATTAAAGGGTTGTGGAGGTGAAGATGGAGGTTGTGGTATAGGTGTGGGAGGAAAGATGTGGGGAAACTGGTGGAGGAGAAATATGTTCATTTTCAAGAAGTTTCATCATCATCAAAATTGGGGTTAGAAGGACACAATTGAATGAGGGAAGCCTTTAGACCCTTACAACTCTCAACATCATGTCCTGGCACACGATGATACTAGCAAAGCACAAATTTTAGTATCGTCAAACCCTTCCGTTTAGGTTTGAGAGGGTCGTAAGATCTAAGAGGAGGTAGTGTGGTAGCTGAGATTTCCAGGAGGTTAGCCAGGATAGTGGCATACGATCCTACTAGTGGATCACAATGTGAAGTAAAAGTGGGTTTGGATGGAAGAATGGGTATTTGTGGTGGTAGTTGGGGTGACATGGTCTTAGGTTTGGGTTACACTTTCTTAGGTGGGATTATAGAGGTGAAAATGGCAATAGAAGGAGTGATAGGTTTAACTACTTCTTTGGATACTAACAGGTTTTTCAATTTTTGGTGTTTTTTCTTAGGTAGGAGGGGGTGTAGATGGAGCACATGATATAGATGAAAAGGATGGATGGTGGGGAGAGGAGGAGTAACCCATGGGGACAACTGAGGTGTAGTGGTAGGTGTGTTGGTCAAGGTCAGGAAGGATGCACAGGTAGAGGGGAAGAGAATGTCATAGGTAGTGAAGGTGGTATAGAAGGCAATGGTGGTGGTATAGGAGGTAAAGAGGTTATAGATGGTGATGGGGGGGCGGGAGGTTCGCTTAGGAAGAGTTGCAAGTTGTAGTGAAGGGGTTAGGGAAGATTTAGGTTTAACCCTTGGAGAGAAGGGGTTTTGCTAAGGTCGACGGGTGAGGTCTTAGGATTGATGGGTAGAGGTGAAGGTGACAAAGGTTGTGATAGGTGAGGTTAGTGTATGTGGCCTAGAAGGTTGGGTTTTTCGTTTAGGTTGAGGGATAATCTCAATGCATATACGAGAAAATGGGGCCAATTCTAGCTTGACAAAAGGATGGGTATGGTTTGATGTTGGTGTAACCCCTAAGGTGCTAGCAGGTTTAGATACCAATGGATGATGTTGGAACATGTTGGCCAGCAAGAAAAGGATTTGGGTGTAGATGAGGATGATGCAATAGAAGATGTATCAAGATTCTGTTCATGTGTAGTTTTGGGTTGTTGAAACACCTTTAGGTAAATGGTAGAAGTGTCAGTGAGGGATGACTGCATTGGGTCAAAACTAGGAGTAAAAGACATCCCCAAAGTGAGACCCGATCAACATAATCCAAGCAATTAGCCAAACGTGAAAATGACACTATGGTAGGAGAGGTAGTTGTGGAGTGAGTGCCGATTCCTATGAAATGTGTCTGAGACATAGGGAACTTGCTGACTTCAACCTCTGTAGGTAAGACAAAATCTGCAATAGGTTCATCGTCATATTGATGCATAAAATAGAGATCAGTCACGGTAACCTTCTTGACGACGTTAATCAAGAAATGATCCAAGAAGGCTTGGGCTATTTGATTGAATGAAAAAATGGAATGTCTAGGTAATCCACTATACCAGTCCAATGCAAGACCTGTTAGGGACATGGGAAAGGTTCGCAAAAGCAAAGTGTCATCATGGGCAATAAGGTAGCACCCATGTTTGAAAGACCGCAAATGTTGTTGTGGATCCACCTTACTATTGAAGCGGTTATATTTAGGCATCTCCCAATGTACGGGATATGGACGAATGGGAATGGATGGGTGAATGAGATCATTACAAAAATTTTCATAAGTGAGAGAATTACGGGAGCCAGAAACAGATGCTTCTAGTGTCTGTATCTTATCCATCATTAATTTGATAAAGTCATTGTTAGGTTGTGTAGACTGGGTACCTCCTATAGTGAAAGGAGGTTGTTGTTGGACATATGAAGAGTGTGATATTCCAATATATGGTGGTGTCAAATAAGGAGGTGGGAATTGAGGGATTGACACAGGGGGTATATACCCAGACTGAATGACAGATGAAATGGGAGGTGGCTGGTAATAGGTATACAAAGGTGGAACGGTCGTAGTGACTCTGGTAGAGATGGGAGGTAGAGATTGTGCAATAGAAAGGACAATTTTTTTTGAAATGGGGTAGTGGTCACCAACACCAAGGGTGGTTGTGTTGTGACAGGTATGTATGAGACAACAGGTGCAGATAAGGCTATGTCCTAGGTAGTGGATGAAGGTATGGTGAAGACTATGGGTGCAATAGAGGTATTGGATGCAGTAGTCAAAGCTGGCATGGGGCCTAGCTATGAAACGATGCGGGATAAAATAGGTGAGGGTAGTGTGGTAGTAGGAGGTGCTGACACAGATGCGGACATAAGGGATAGAGGTAGGGATACAACCATGTTGTATATCAATTGACACGAGGCATCGCGAGTTGAGGAATGGGTGAGGTAAGTAGGTTCCTGTGTAGGTAGAGGACTTCGAGCTAGGATTTCCTCAATGGAGGGGATAGGAGGGAAATGATTAGCAACTAGTAAATCAGCTAATATAGCATGTACCTCACATGTATTACTATCATTGTTTGAGGCATCACCAGTTTGATCAGTAGATGGGGAATGGTTAGGAAATGGTTTCTTGAATATGTGAAGGTTTTGGTTGGCAGGTGCATTCGAGTTATCTAGGACTAACTCGCTGCTCTTGAGCATTCCCTGAACAATATTTTTAAAGGTGATTCAATTGCTATCACTACGACCATTTACATGGTGATATTTACAGAAGTCATTTTCTTTATACCACATTGGTATGGGGCAAGAGGGATCAAAAATAGTGTTTGGATTGATAGGAGGAAGGGTGATAGCACTGGATTTAATAATTTTTTTCTAAAATGGATGAATATAGTTCCCCAATTGGGGTGTACTTCTTATGTTCACGTTTGAATTGAAAGGTTTGGACTGGTGAAAGATTAGATGAAGGTTTAGCATGATTGGATGGATGGGAAAGGCTGGCATTTAGTACCACTGCATTGATGGTTCCCTTGGCTTTGGAATAGCTTGTATGAGGTTTCGAGGAAGAGTAAGTATCATTTGACTTAAATGAGGAGTTATTGTTTCACAATTGGATCTTCTTCTCTTCGATGGCACGAATCTCTAGTTTTCGGGCCATAATGAATGCCTCATCAAATGTTCGGAAGATTTACACCTATAGGTTAGGTGAGATGTGTCTAGCACAAGTTAATGACCTACCTCATGGATCATGAAAATAATATTCCTAAGTTTCAAACTCATGTCAAGAGCTCTATGAGTTTGGTTGTTGTGGTAATTGGAAAGTGAGTTGGTTTATTAGGATATGCCAACGAGCGACAAAATCTGTGATAGGTTCATCGTCATATTGATGCGTAGAATAGAGATCAGTTATGGTAACCTTCTTGATGGCGTTAATCAAGAAATGATCCAAGAAGGCTTGGGCTATTTGATTGAATGAAAAGATGGAATGTCTAGGTAATCCACTATACCAGTCCAATGCAAGACCTGTTAGGGACATGGGAAAGGTTCGCAAAAAGCAAAGTGTCATCATGGGCAATAAGGTAGTACCCATGTTTGAAAGACCGCAAATGTTGTTGTGGATCCACCTTACTATTGAAGTGGTTATATTTAGGAATCTCCCAATGTACGGGATATGGATGAATGGGAATGGATGGGTGAATGGGATCATTACAAAAAAATTCATAAGTGAGAGAATTACGGGAGCCAGAAAAAGATGTTTCTAGTGTCTGTATCTTATCCATCATTAATTTGATAAAGTCATTATTAGGTTGTGGAGACTGGGTACCTCCTATAGTGAAAGGAGGTTGTTGTTGAACATATGAAGAGTGTGATATTCCAATATATGGTGGTGTCAAATAAGGAGGTGGGAAGTGAGGGATTGACACAGGGGGTATATACCTAGACTGAATGATAGATGAAATGGGAGGTGGCTGGTAATAGGTATATAAAGGTGGAATGGTCGTAGTGACTTTGGTAGAGATGGGAGGTAGAGATTGTGCAATAGAAAGGATAATTTTTTGAAATGGGATAGTGGTCACCAACACCAAGGGTGGTTGTGTTGTGACAGGTACGTATGAGACAACAGGTGTAGATAAGGCTATGTTCTAGGTAGTGGATGAAGGTATGGTGAAGACTATGGGTGCAACAGAGGATTGGATGCAGCAGTCAAATCTAGCATGGGGCCTAGCTATGAAACGATGGGGGATAAAATAGTGAGGGTGAGGTCAAATTAAGTAGTGTGGCAGTAGGAGGGGCTGACACAGATCTGGACATAAGGGCTAGAGGTAGGGATATAGGCATGTTGTATATCAATTGACACGAGGCATCGCGAGTCGAGGAATGGGTGAGGTAAGTAGGTTCCTGTGTAGGTAGAGGACATCAAGCTAGGATTTCCTCAATGGAGGGGATAGGAGGTAAATGATTAGCAACTAGTAAATCAACTAATATAGCATGTACATCACATGTATTACTATCATTGTTTGAGGCATCACCAGTTTGATCAGTAGATGGGTAATGGTTAGGAAATGGTTTCTTGAATATGTGAAGGTTGTGGTTAGCAGGTGCATTCGAGTTATCCAGGACTAACTCGTTGCTCTCCAGCATTCCCTAAATAATATTTTTAAAGGTGATTCAATTGCTATCACTACGACCATTTACATGGTGATATTTACAGAAGTCATTTTCTTTATACCACATTGGTATGGGGCAAGATGGATCAAAAACAGTGTGTGGTTTGATATGAGGAAGGGTGATAGCACTGGATTTAACAATTTTTTTCTAAAATGGATGAATATAGTTCCCCAATTGGGGTGTACTTCTTATGTTCACATTTGAATTGAAAGGTTTGGACTGGTGAAAGATTAGATGAAGGTTTAGCATGATTGGATGGATGGGCAAGGCTGGCATTTAGTACCACTGCATTGATGGATCCCTTGGCTTTGGAATAGCTTTTATGAGTTTTCAAGGAAGAGGAAGTATAATTTGACTTAAACGAGGAGTTATTGTTTCACAATTGGATCTTCTTCTCTTCGATGGCACGAATCTCTAGTTTTTCGGGCCATAATAAAACCATATACATAAAAAGAGTCCAAGGAACACAAGCCAAAAAGAGAAACTAGCAACACCGAGTCAAACCATCTTGACAAACAATGCAAACAAAACAAAGCAGACCACAAACGGTCTAAGTATTAAACATACATAGATATTTTTTAAAAATGAGATACTTAGAGAAACTACAAGCACCAAACCTTAAGGGAGGAGAAACATAGAAAATATCAGCCAAAGGGCCGCCATCAGTCCACCTTGCTCTATGCATTTTTGCTTATGGTTATAGTTCTCAAACCCGCTTCCTTGTTCCCTTTGCACTTAATGATGACTATGGAAGGCATTTTACCCTTGTTCTTCTCCTTGAGCTCCCCATTATCTTCCTCATAAGTATTGCTCAATTCTAGTCACATATTAACCTCATCCTTTTCTATTTACATTTTAGTAATATGATCTTACAGGATTGAAATCGTCTACTCTTGCATGATGTAGACAACATTTAGGCCATCAATACGCTTGTTTTAGACATCAATTTTTCTATGGATGTAGACACCAAATTTGTGTCTTACGACCCCTTGTGACCCGCATCCCATCTCGCAACCTAACCTCATTACCTAAACCTTACACAATTATTTATTAATTACCTCATAATTGATAAATCCACATCACCTTACCCGCCACCTCACTTTTCCACCTCATCATGACCTAGCCCTAACCCTAAACTAACCTAATTAAGGCCCGTGACTTGGTCTAGACCTCACATCCATAACTAATGCCTCCCTTTCTCGCACCCAAAACCGACATTCTAGTCACTTGACCAAGCCCGTAACTAATCCCTCGGGAGAAAAGCAGGGAAGGTGGGCTATTTTACTAAAAATAGCCTACTTTTTACTTACTGATGCCAGTTCCTACTCGACCGCCGTCGGTTACGTAACCGCCATTGGTTCCCTGTAAAATGGGCTCCCCTAACCAGAAACAAAGGATCGAAGGATTTTGGAATCAACAAAGATCAGCAGGAGCGATAAAAAGAGAACCCGGATCTTTACTTCGCCAAGCAGAGAGGAGTGAAGAAACCAGAAGAGTTGCAGCAGCGAAGGAGATTAGAGCCCAAGATTGCAACTGAATAGCCAGAAACTTGTGATACTCAGCCGATCATCGGGAGTGGAGATCTCTCATCTTCTGTGTGTACAAGCCATCCCACTTGAGTTCTGCCTTTGTCATCAGAGTTCCTGGACCTGCATCTTCATCAATAACCAGTAAGTTACACCTTGCATGTCCTCTGTTAATAAAATTTCTTATGACTTTTTGAAGCACAGTCCTCACAAATCCATTCCTAGATCCACTATCCAGCGTGCTATTGCACCTGACTACCATTCATTTACCTCTCATCACCTCATTACCTAATATCACCCATATACTAGCCTTACAAACAACACTGTTACCCCCACAACACCACCACCCCACAAAACAACCAACCTACAGATCCTAGACCATACCGATATCGGTTATTAGCAACCGGTATCGGTTATCCTGACTATAACCAGAAAACCAGCCTTTCCCCTACCCATTTCAACGAAGCAATTTAATTAATATTTTACAGTCTTTTGTGTTAATTCATATTAACAGGGGAACTAACCACCTTCGAAAGGAAGTTTCATATTTCCTGGGCCCAAGGCAGTTCCCTCATTTATTGTCTAATCAAAATCTTGTGGTCTTGTGTTCTTATTTGCAGGTAGTCCTTCCGAGACAAAAAGGAGTTCTTTGCATTCAACCTGATTCTTTCTCTACGGTACGCGCACACCATCTCGCCATTTAACAGGTATTCCTCCTAACCCTAACCTTATCTGTTTCTAAAAGGAATGAAAGGATAGAAGCAACTCTATTCCCAGAAGCCAAAACATTCCGAGCGAAACATTTTGGCACGCCCGGTGGGACTTATTTTGGGTTTCTTTCTTTCTTGCTGGCTTTCATATAGGGAGCATACTTGCTGTTTTATTCTTCTAAAGATATTCACAAGGCTATTTTATTATTTTGGTAAAAGAATTTGTCTTTCTTTCCTCATCTTGCATTAGTGAAAGTCATCTCTTTTGCTTCATCGAATATCATTTTCGATTTGGGTTTAAAACATGTGCATTGCATTCCTGCTTGCTGTTTTCAATTCTAGTGAACATAGATTAAGTAACAGGTCGTACACGTGGGGGTGATATCCACGGTATTGACAAGAAATTAATCTTACATTCACTACACAACACATACCGAATCACTTCATAATTAACACAACAGCTCAAACATCCCCCCTTTTCCGCGGTATTCCTCCGCCCGATTGAGGTAACCTTATAAGCCAAAACAAACTTGACATTTCCCCTAAGTCTTTTGTTTAGGATTCTGACATCGTTCTATGTCTAAAGGCATAAGCCCACGATAATTAAAATTAACCCTAGGGTTAGTCTCTAGATTTGCATGTGCATCTTACTTGTTTTCAGTTCTGTTTTCTCTGTCATACTTTGTCTTCTGTGATCACCTCAGAATATAGTGTATTAAACGTTGTTAAAAATCAAATTAGCAGCCTTTTATATCTTGTTAGTCCCAGAATTCTTACACCGGCATCGGTTAACTGACCGATGTCAGCTATAGTTCTGTGACCAACATCGGTTATCAGACCGATATCGGTTATTATTCTTTTAAGCACCTGACAAACCAGCAACATGCCAATTTCACCATTCTGAGGCTGTTTCTGTTCCTGATAAATTGAAACCTTACTGTGTACTCTTGTCTATGGTTGTTATCACTCGAAAGCAAGGACACCGCCATGGTTTCACATGCTTGCTCTGTTTCTTTTCCTGAATCACCCCCTTCACATTCTGTGGGGAATCCTACGGATACCAGCAAGGTTCCTAAAATTCCTGTGGGAGATAAAGAATTTGCTAAGTTTCTGGATGCTAATCCTAGTGCTGTACAATACTATTTGTCTCATGCCCCTGACCGTACACCCGATGGTCAGCTCCTTGTTGTTATGCCTATTAGTATAGCTACTCATTTAGCTCCCACTCTGCCTGATAACACCTCCTTGCTTCCCGCATCTCTAGCCCCGTCTCCCAATTTGACGGCTTCAGATGTTCATACGACACAGATTGGCTTTCCTTTGGTTAATCTTGGACCCCACATATCATTACCACCGACTACCCCTACCTCATCTCTCTTGCAGACTACTCCGTTCATGACTTACTCTCTTCCACCTATTCACACTAGCTTTCCCTCTCAAGCTCCGCCTACCTTTTCATTCCCATACACGTATCCAGTAACCTCAACATCTTATATGGGACATCCCTATTCAGTCACCTCAACCTATTCATCCTCCATACCTTATCAACACTTAACCCCACCATTGTCTAGCAGAGGCCCTTGGCCCAATTTGCCTCCGTTTACCACAGCCGCACCCCTCATCTCATCCAACCACGGATTTCATCAAACAAATGATGGACAAAATGCAAAACCTGAAGGCTTCTGTTTCGGGAAGTCGTAGCGCCTTGACATACGAGCAAGTTTGTCGGGAGCCTATTCACCCTTCTGTTCCCCTTCATTCGTATCCTCCTCAACGGGAATTTCCGAAATTTACTCGTTTTAATAGTAAAGAAGATCCTCAACAACACTTGTGATCATTTAGACATGCTTGTTATTTGATTGCTCATGATGATGCCTTGTTACTCCGCACCTTTCCCATGTCCTTATCAGGACCCCGCCTTGGAGTGGTACAGTGCTTTAACCTAGCACTCAATCTTCTCTTTTAATCAACTAGCCCAATCTTTCTTGGATCATTTCTCCATTAACATTGCCAAGAAAGTATCTATCACCGAACTCTATGCCATCTGACAATTCGAAGATGAATCTATCGCAGATTTCGTTGGACGATGGCGTGGCCTTATCAACCAACTTACATATGCCTTGCCTCAGGCTGAACTTATCAAACTTTTTACATGGGCATGTGCCAAGCACATTTCTCCTACTCTTCAAATTCAAACTTTCCGCACATTTGATGAGGCCTTTACCATGGCTCGGAAACTAGAAATTCGAGCCTTAGAAGAAGAGAAATTGCAGTTGCACAACAAAAACCCCAATTTCTGAACTCCAGACTCTACCAATAAACCAAACACCACCACTCCTCACACGTCCACTTCTTCTAAATCAAAAGGAGCTGTCCACGCGGTGATGGTCAAATCTCAAGCGCCGTCTAATACCCCACCAAAAACCACCTATAAGTATAAAGCAGAGCCCATCAATTACACTCCCTTGGGAGAAACTTATGGTGTCATCTTGGAAAAACTACTCAAAGTTGGAGCTATCACCTTGCCTCCTGTTAAACCTCACTCTGGGTTTGATTCCACCTGCGCTATACCTTCTTGGTACAAAGAAAATGACTTCTGTAACTTGCACCGCGTAAAAGGACATAGTCATGAAAACTACAAGATGTTGAAAAACATAGTGCAGGAAATGGTTGAAGCAGGGGATATAACCCTCGATAACCCTAATGCCCCTGCCAACCGAAATCTAAAAATCTTCAACAAACCATTCCCAAATCACGCGTCCAACAGTAACGTAAACCAGGATATCTTAGCCGAGGAGAGTGTTCATGAGATCCATGAAGTCTTCGACTCCTAACCAAAAGCCTCTATCGAGAAAATTTTGAATCAAGCCTCTTCACTAACATAGGAGTCCGAACCTCCTTCACCACTATCAAGCCAAAGCGAAATCATTCCTTTACCCATAAAGGAGTTAACTTCCCAGACTTCTCTTCTCATCGATAAGTCTGCTTATGCACCACATCCCTACAAGACTGCGAACGGATGTTATCTAACTTATCTATTTCCCAAACTAAAATCTCCTCCTACCACTCTTGCTGCACAAGAGGGAAGCTCGCCACTCCTGTTGACATCCTTAGACGAAAAATCTCTTGCACCGACATCACCAAATTCTTTAACCATAACAGACCCTCTCAAACATACCCTCCTGCCTATTAGTTCTTCATCACCTAAATCTTTTCAACAACCGGTTGATCTCTTAACATCCATTGATACAGTGCCTCATCTTACCCCCTGTATCACACCCATAGTGGACTAGAATCACAACCCACCTTTCTTCCATACAAATATTCCAATTCACACCTGAAGACTATCATTCTCCAGAAGATAGACAAGTCCTATGGGAACGTTTGAGTACCCCCCTATTCTACTCAAATGCAGATGACCGATCCAGACACCTCTACCATATACCCTAAGTGTTTGCAGAAACTCAAAATGCCTATGTCCTCATTCTCACCCCCCGTATCTATACCAAGTATCCCATCCACCTCTATTAATCTACCCAAATCTTCCCCTACACTTGGCACCTCACCAATACCCAGTCTAACACACCCGCCTAAGCGACTAGATCCCTGTACCAAAAGCTAAAGCCGCCCCACCTTTTCTAGGAGACAAACTCAATCTGTGCCTTGGTATCACAAGATCAAAACCATCATCTTTTCATCTCAGCTTACGTCCGGGACATTCTGGGTACGTCATGTTATGATCACCTTGCTAGTCTAAACATCATCTCTTCCAAAGCCTTCCAACAAATGACCTATCCCTCTAGCTACATGTGTTCTGCCATACAGAGATCATGTTGCGGTCATATCAACATTATCACCCCTACATTAGGCATCGTGATCCACCCATTCAGGACCACGTACCTTACCTGAACTCTTTTATGTCATCAAAGGAGAGTTCTATTACAACATGTTGTTAGGTCGCCCTTGGATCCGTGGCTATGGGATGCGTTCCCACTACCACATAGAGGCATCTGTAGTATGAAGGGAAGTCATACATCTAACCAGCTGAACGTAGCTCCTGTGCCAAAGAAACCTACGTTTATGTTATACCAACCACGATGTGTTTACACCCCTTGGCTAAGACCACCACCAGTACGAACCAACCACGCCCAAACATCCTACTAAAACCCGCCTCAACCATATACCTCAACCGCACCTACGCCTTCAATTGATGAAACCACCGTCGCAAAAACCACTTCCCTTCCCGCAGCTAATATCCCAACAGCAGACCCCTTAGTAGATGTTTTTCAATGCCTTACGCTGGGGGAGTATCACCTATATAACATTAGTTCTTTCCATACCCCACAGGAGTACGGACAGGTACATGCACATCCTACCTATGACCGTCATGTGGGGGAAGTAATCCCCTACGGACCACCTCATTGCCGCACCAACCTAACATATGGGGGTATTGACACATCCTCTGTTGCCCCTGAACCTCCTCTTGGTGTGGTTCCCTTCCAATCTGATTTTCAATACCTGACAAATCGTTGTTTCACCCTCACCTTCTTAACTCGCTGTGCTTGGAAAGGCTTTGGTTTTGGTCTTTATGAACAAGGCCGACACACAATTATTCCCATTACTGCCACGCAAGCACAATGATCGTAGTGGTCTCGGGTTTTCGGGAACACCTACATCGAAGGAACCTTGTGTCAGTTGTCTTCTAGAAGATGACGACGTCACCCCTACCAAACCATCATCACCCATTTTACCATCATCACCCACAGAGTTGATAGATCCTGAATCTATCCCTCCTAACTTTTTTTTTTCATAAATGCTATCTTCCTAGGTCCTCTCACTTATCAACGTGATAATGAGGACCCCTCTTCTATCCCCCTTCTATATCCAGACATGATCGAAGATGACTCGCCGTCAATTAATGTTGTTGAGTGCCAGGATGATGACTCCATCCTCACTGACCTTGGCGCGGATGACTCTTATATTCAACGCGCCTTACCATCTGAAACTCAAACCATGTTGAATGAGTCGACTATAGAAATCAACATCCACATGGAAGAGGATCCTCACATTGTGAAGATCAGAAAATCCCTTAACGCATCAGAACAAGCCACCTTTACTACCTTTCTCCGTGCTCGCAACCAAGCTTTCGCTTGGTCCTACGCTGACATGCCAGGAATTGATCCTGACATTGCTGTCCATAACATCACTCTAAAACCTGATTCCAAACCAATTAAACAGAAATTGAGAAAAATGCATCCACGCATTGCTCTCTTGGTCAAAGAGGAGCTTCAACGACTCCTTTCTGTTGCTTTCATTCTGCCTATTGACTATCCTCAATGGATTTCTAACATCGTACCTGTCACTAAAGCAATGGGGGGACTTCGGATATGCACAGATTTCCGGGATCTTAACCTCGCTTGCCCTAAGGATGACTTCCCCCTGCCTAGTCATTGACCAACTTGTTGATCTCACTGCAGGCCATGAGATGCTCTCTCTCATGGATGGCTTTCTCGGGATATAACCAAATTTTGGTTGCCCCCGCCGATCAACATAAAACTACCTTCATAACTCCTTGGGGAACCTTCTGTTACCGTGTTATGCCATTTGGCCTTAAGAATGCTGGTGCAACCTATCAGCGGGCTATGACCTATATTTTTCATGACATTATGCACACTATCCTTGAAGATTACGTCGATGATCTTCTTGGCAAATCTAAACATCGTAGTGAACATCTCGATGTTTTAACCATTATTTTTGATCGCCTGTTACAATACTCTGTCCGTCTTCAACCAAAGAAATGTGTCTTTGGCATCCTTTCGGGAAAACTTCTTGGCTTTATCGTCTATTTGCGTGGCATTGAGGTCGACCCATCTAAAGTCAAAGCTATCCTAGAAATGTCCCCACCTACCAATCTCAAACAATTACGTAGTTTACAAGGTAAGTTCCAATCTATCCGACGTTCCATCTCCCAACTCTCGGATCGATGTCAACCTTTCCATCACCTTCTTAAAAAGGACATTGATTTTCAATGGAGCGAAGAGTGCCACCAAGCCTTTGAAGCTCTCAAAACTTATCTCTTACAAAAGCCACCTAGTGCTTATCCCACCTCAAGACGACCGCCCTTTCTACCTTTACCTTTCCGCCATCTGACCACGCTGTAGGGGCCATGCTTGCACATCTGACTCCGAGAATCGAGAACAAGCCGTTTATTATATAAGTCGTACCGATGGTGGACTATGAGACTAGGTATACACATGTAGAAAAGATTATGCCTAGCCCTATCATTCGTGGCTACCAAACTCCGACACTACCTTTATGAATCACAAAACTTTCGTCATCACAAACACAGACCCCATCCATTACATGTATGAGAAAACCTCATCTAAACCAATGAATCGCCAGATGGCTCATGCTACCTCGCCGACCTCGACCTTGAGTTTGTCCACCAGAAATCAATCAAAGGACAAACTCA
The DNA here is from genome assembly GCA_019776745.2 of Taxus chinensis. Classification (NCBI taxonomy): domain Eukaryota; kingdom Viridiplantae; phylum Streptophyta; class Pinopsida; order Cupressales; family Taxaceae; genus Taxus; species Taxus chinensis. The sequence continues at coordinate 32,092 of JAHRHJ020003712.1, read as the reverse complement.
AGTGGCAGACCAACTTGCGGATAGCCCCTTTACCTGGGGAACAATTTACCAATTTTACATTCCCAGACGAACTCATCGCTACTTTTTCAACTCAAGGAGGAGTCGTATCCAATGACCCTCTTCTTCGATGGATCCAAATGCCACCGTGGTGGGAGGATCCGATGTTCGTTCTCATTCCTCTCGACGCTCAAGCCTTCTGCCTCTTTCATTCCGACTTGATTTCCCTTGCACTAATAATACAGCGGAATATGAGGCCCTTGTTCTGGGTCTCCAAGTTGCGTTACACTTAGGTATCAAATCTATCAATATTTTTGGCGACCAGCGTCTCAATTGGTAGTTTTCAATCAAGTTATGGGCATCTACCAATGTGAAAATGAGGAACTTCAAAAGTACAAACACTACGTGGATTCACTTCTAGCCTTATTTACTCACTATTCTATCCAAACCATTCCCCGCTCCACTAACAAATTTGGGTTAGGATACTATGGCTTGCTTAGCCTCGCAAATTGGAGATGTGGATTTATTAATTATAAGGTACATTAATAAATAATTCAGTGTGTAAGGTTTTATGTGGTGAGTGTTTCACTCGGAATGTTTCGTTCCTTTTAGAAACAGATAAGGTTAGGGGCTAGGAGGAATACCTGTAGAATGTCGAGATGGTGTGCGCGTACCGTAGAGAAAGATCAGGCTGATTGCGAAGAACTCCTTTTTGTCTTGGAAGGACTACCTGCAAATAAGAACACAAGACCACAAGATTTTGATTAGACAATAAATGAGGAAACTGCCTTGGGCCCAGGAAATATAAAACTTCCTTTCGAAGGTGGTCAGTTCCCCTGCTAATATGAATTAACACAAAAGACTGTAAAATATCAATTAAGATTACTTTGTTGAACTGGGTAGGGGAAAGGCTGGTTTTCTGGTTATAGTCAGTAGGTAACCGATGCCGGTTACTGATAACCGATACCGTTACTGGATATCGGTAGAGTCTAGGATCTGTAGGTTGGTTGTTTTGTGGGGTGTTGTGTTATCTTGGTAGTTGTGTAAGGGCTGTATATAGGTGATATTAGGAAATAAGGTGATGAGAGGTAGATGAATGACAGTTAGATGCAATGATGCATGCTTTGGGTAGTGGATTCAGAATGGATTTATGAGGACTGTGATTCAAAAGAGCATAAGAAATGTTATAACAGAGGACATGCAAGATGTAACTTACTGGTTTTGCGGAGATGCGAAGATGCAAGGCAGAACTGAGGTGATGGTCTCCTCAAATCAGCTGAGTAAACACTTCTGGTATCTTCAAGTCCTTGGCTTACTCGTCTCTGCTCTGGTCAAGTGAAGATCTGGACTCTCTTGATTGCTCCCAATGATCTCTGTTGATTCAAAAATCCTTTCGACTGATCCAAAAATGAAATTCCGATCCTTTGTTTTTGGTTTGGGGAGGCCATTTACAGGGAACCGATGGCGGTTACGTAACCGACGGCGGTCGAGTAGGAACCGGCATCGGTAAGGAAAAAGTAGGCTATTTTTAGTAAAATAGCCCACCTTCCCTGCTTTTCTCCCGAGAGATTAGTTGCGGGCTTGGTCAAGTGACTAGAAGGTCGGTTTTGGGTGCGAGAAAGGGGTCATTAGTGATGGGTGTAGGTAGAGACCAAGTTTTAGGTCTTAATTAGGTTAGTTTAGGATTAGGGCTAGGTCATGATGAGGTGGCAAAAATGAGGTGGCAGGTGAGGTGATGGGGATTTATCAATTACAAGGTAATTAATAAATAATTGTGTAAGGTTTAGGTAATGAGGTTAGGTTGCGAAATGGGATGCGGGTCACAAGGGGTCGTAAGACACGAATTTGGTGTCTACATTAGCCCCTTATTATCGTGTAGCTTGTGTTGTAAAGCTGCGCGGACAATAATATGAAGTGGTTTCTCCTGTTAAGGATATAGGTAATCCCCCTCAAATCTAGCACAGATTGAGTGAACGGGAAATCAGGGATAGGGTTGATAAAGGGTAAATGTTGTAGAGGGGATGGTAAGGTGGTGGGGTAGGTCCAAGGAAGCAGACGCATGTTGAAATGCAATAGTACGACTAGGGTACATGATTTGACGAGCACACCAGCAATGTATAGGCAAAGGTCGATAGTTTATCCAAACAAGGGTGATATAATCCTGGTATCCAAGGCATAGGAAGTAGCTCCAGGGTATATAACAGGTAAGGTACAGGAACGTTTAGGCATGTTCGGCAGTACCAAATGGTTGGTTTGGTTGAGATAAACGTCACGGTCTAGGTCTAGGCAAAGTTGGTCGACAGATCAAGTCAAGGACCCTAATCATGCTAAAACACGAACAGGTGAGCTCGATTGAACAAAAGGTACAGGATGGATGGATAAAATAAAATACGTTGATTGTGGGTATGGTATTGAAGTGATACGGCCGTGGGTCGGGCCAAGTTGTTAGGTTACAGGCCTTGGGTCGGGCCAGAAGGGTTAAAGGGTGAGGCCTTGGGTCGGGCCAAGTTGTTGATGGCCAGGCTTTGGGTCGGGTCCAAATTATGGCGTAGGGCGAGGCCTTGGGTCTGGCCAAATGGGTAGGTTGAGGCCTTGGGTCGGGCCAAATAGGTAGGTTGAGGCCTTAGGTCGGGCCAAATGGGTAGGTTGAGGCCTTGGGTCAGGCTAAATTGGTAGGGTGAGGCCTTGGGTCGGGCCAAATGGGTGGGGTGAGGCCTTGGGTCGGGCCAAATGGGTAGGTTGAGGCCTTGGGTCGGGCCAAATAGGTAGGTTGAGGCCTTGGGTCGGGCCGAATAGGTAGGTTGAGGCCTTGGGTCAGGCCAAATGGGTAGGGTGAGGCCTTGGGTCGGGCCGAATAGGTAGGTTGAGGCCTTGGGTCGGGCCGAATAGGTAGGTTGAGGCCTTAGGGTCGGGGCCAATATGGTAGGTTTGAGGCCTTGGGTCAGGCCAAATGGGTAGGGCCGAGGCCTTGGGTCGGGCCGAATAGGTAAACAAATTGGTGTTCAGCAAAGGTGGATATAGGCCTGATATGTGGTTAAAAAAATGGGGCAAATGGTAAATAAGGGCAAAGAGGCAAGGAGTAAATAAGGGCAAAGAATTGGGGTGAAAGTTGGCAGAGAAAAACCGATGTCGATTCTACATGACCGATATCGGTTAAGGGACCGATACCGGTTCATTAGGGCAAAATGAAACCGATATCGGTTAAGGGCGAAAAAACCTATAAAAAGAAAAATACGGCTTGTCATTGTCACTTTGTTATTTGAAAACCAAATTGACTTGTCTGACGTGGAGAGTTGAGATTGGAGGTTTGATTGAGTGAGGTGGAGCTATTTTATTGCTGGAGGAGTGAGTTGTTTGCGGGCCCGAGTGAGGAGGAGGCAGCAGTTGATTGGCTGGGGACCCAGCAGATCAGAATTGGAGCTATGGCACAGTCAGGCAGGAGGAGCAGGAGGGGCTGGACCAGCTGGACCACCACCACCCATCCCACCACGACGACGTGTCGTCGTTCGGGTAGGTTCGAAACTCTTTATTTTGGTGCATTTGAATGGTATTAAGCTAAATTGGGGGTTTGGGTAGGAATTTACATGTTTTAGGAAATAATGAGATAAATGGACGTAATTTGAAAAATGAAGAGGATAGATGGGTAAAATAGGGCAAGGTGCGGCTAGGTGGGTAGGTTTTTAGGGTGTTTGGGTGGGTAGATAAGTAGAAAAATGCAAAAATGTGGGTGGGGGGGGACCGCGCGGGGGTTCGGCTCCGGGAAATGACAGCGACCGATGTCGGTCGCTAAGCGACCGGCATCGGTCGCAAAAGTTTTAGGGGCTGGGTTCTGTGTGGTTGACCGGCATCAGTCGGTGGTTGACCGGCGTCGGTGGGAAGAGGGCCGTGGTCGGTTGTTTGGGACCGGTACCGGTCTGAAGTGTTTGTAGTTGTTTTGTATTGGTTTGTTTTGTTTGTTTTTGTTGTGGCTTGTGTGGGTTTGTTTGGGGGTTTGTGTGGGTTTGGCTTTGTGTTTGGGGCATGGGTGGGTTTGGGTTTGAGTTGGGCTTGTTTTGTGTTGGTGTGTTTTGGGGTGTGGGTGGGGTTTGTTTTTGGGTTTTGGTTTGGGCAGATGTTTGGTGCTTTGGGTCGTGTTTTGGTGGGTTGGGTGGGGTTTGATTTGCGTGGGGTGGGATATCGTATTGGGTTGACCTGTTTACAGTAGATCATCACCTTTGCACAGAGGTAGTGGTTTGAGTACAGTTGGTACGGGTTATAGTGGAAAAGGTAGGTGACTAGAGGGGGGGTTAGAGAGTCGAGGTGTGGACGGGGGGATAAAAAGGCCGGTATAGAGGGTAAAGTACGATGATGTGATAGAGAGTTGGTCTAAGGTTGAGGGTTGGTTTTGCAGGCACGTCAGCAGTTGACGGCTGCGGGACAGGATGCCCCCGCTATTGGTGTGGATGCGGCCACACGTATCTTCGGCTCATTGGGTGATACATAGCGCGAGGTGATGACTCGGCGGAGGCCCAGCGATACCAAGCTATTGATAGAGATCACAACCCTGATGGTCGCCCTCATCGAGAGATGGGATCCTGAGAGGACCAGCATGATGTTCACAGTAGATCCCGATGTTGGAGAGTACAGGACCATCACATTGGAGGATGTGTATCGCATCCTTCAGACTGTCGATCGAGGGTAGCAGGCAGCCCGTTCACAGGTAGACTTGGCAGCTGAGACAGCAGATGGACAGAATCCTGCTCAGGTTTTTGGTGCAGCTCTTACAGCCGCGCTACTTACTGCTATCGCAGGCACGAGTATCAGGTATGGTGACATGTACAAGTGCAACCAGCCGACATGAGCTCAGGCACTGGCATAGGTAGCACCACCACCATGCATTGGGATCAGCCACAGCTTCACCCTCTCAGGTACTTAGCAGGGAGGGCACAGTTTTCCCACGGGCATTGACCGCGGCCACAGGTGCCACCAGTGAGCACCAGGTACAGGAGCATATTTGTAGTATGCGTCTGGGCACCAGCCCCAGTATCGACGGTGCAGCTATACAGAGAGCTACATGGAGGCGATCACCAGATGCGGCGATTTGGTATTTGTTCAGAATTTCCTTGACTAGTCACTGTTGAGCATATGAGCATCATCCATATGCATTAGACCGAGTATGGTTACCTCTAGCGTAGCCAGGGATCACAGGTTAGGCGCAGCTACAGATACGGTGTGTCAGTTAGGTGGTTGGGAGTCGTGGGGCAGCCGCGAGCAGTGACTTGCGGGGAGAGGTGCATTGAGGGTGGTGGGGAGAGCTGAGGGAGCCCGGCATGGTTTTTGTATTTGTATATTGGATATGGGCACCGGTCTGCGAACCAGTTATGTTTATAGAGGCCTGTGTGCCGTACATATTACTCATTTATGGTTTCATTCATTCATTTATTGTATACCGGCCTGCGAGCCAAGTATGGGTTGTACAGTTGGTATCGGCCTGCAAGCCGAGTATATTTTTGATATGAGGGGACCAGCCTGCAAGCTGAGTCGAGATTATTGGATAGTTATTGCGGCTTTGCGTGCCTGCTTTTTTTGGATTATGAGATCACAGAGGCCCCGATGTAGGGCACAGTGTATATTTGAAAACTTGTATATATATATAGAGATGATGTTTTGATCCGTATGTTGTGTTGAAAAATGTTTTTAAGTATTTTGTCGATGGTTTATGATATAGAATATATGATGAGTTTAATTGACATGTTGATATATGGATGAAGTTGATGTTTTTGTTTTTACACATATATATGGATGACATGTTATATGATGAAATGTTGCATGTTGTGGGCTGGTTTTGTGACATTGTTATATATGTATCTGATGAGTTGGATTCAAATGAGGTATAGATAGATAGTTTTTTGTTTTGTTTTGTTTTAGTTTGGTATCCTTAGCTGATGACTGGTTTGTTTTTGTAAAATAGATGATGTTAATGAACATTGTAATGATATGTGTGGTGGATGGAAAAATATGGATAATGGTGATGAGATGCAGGAAAAAGAGGCGGGCGCAACAAAAAATTAGGTAAAAAAACAAGAGAAAAGAACCATGTTGTCAAAAAGGCAGGCCTATAACCGATATCGGTTAGATAACCGATGATCGGTAGTTAGCTAGACTGATATCGGTTACATGAACCGATACCGGTTATTTAGGTATGAGCTTTTTCTAAAAATAAAAAAGCTAGAGGTGGCAACTTAAGTTCTTATTTTGAGAGCCATGCAAGAAGTTAAATACACGAACGTGATGCTTTTTGACGACTGAGACAGGTAATTGCATGAGAGATTTGAGTGATTTAGGAGTAAAAGAGACAGGGAAAGTGAATGCGATCTGAGATTCAGAAGAGTAGAAAGGTAGAATTTGAAAAAGGTTGTGATCATGGCAGAACGAGGAGAAGCATCCAGCAGTCAGGGACGAGAGGGGAGACAAGTGGCCACCGCAAGCTGCTGCAACCCAAGAGGTAAATGTTTTGTTTGTAATTTGATTTTTGCATGTGTTATGAATAAGCTGAGGGAGAGTAAGTGGGTAGATATGAAAAAGAAGAACATGATAGCAAGGGTTATAAATGAGGTGAGTGTTACATGGGTAGGTAATCAGGGGTTTCAGGTATGTTTGTAGGTATAGAGAGAGGAATAAACGCTCAAATTATTGTTGTAGGCAGTAGGTTTAGGCAGGCGTGTAAGAAGGTGACAGTGACCGATATCGGTTAGGAATAACTGGTATCGGTTACTGAACCGGTACCCGGTTTAGCCGTAAACGATACCGGGTTGCTATAGGAATTTCCAGAATGTGAGAAAAAAAAAACCCGTGGGGGATTTGATTTATTGAACAGTTGTTGGTTATTTGTGACATATGCAGGCAGAGGCAGGGCTAAGGATGAATGATAGTGTACCAGTGATGTTGTCACGAATCCGAGCAGATGTAACGCCAGCTGAATGGATGTTGATAAATCATTTGGGGGTTAAGTGGGATCCGCTATTATTCACGAATTACACAGAACCATGCTATGTTGTAGGCGTTGATTGAAAGATGGAATCCTGAGAAAAATACCTTCTATCTACCAACAGGGGAAATGACAGTAACATTGGAAGATGTGTTCCGTATTTTGAGACTCCCAATTACAGGAAAACCAGTATATCAGGCATTACCTAGCGCGGCACGGGGAGCGATAACAACAGTATTTGGTCCATACACACGAGATTTAACACAGCGAGGTTTTTCATTTATGTATGGGATAATGTATGTAGCACATCCTGAGTAGACAAGGTTAGCAGTAATATTAATGATAGCGGTAGGGTATTATGCATTACCGAGGGCAGAAGGGGGAAGATTTCCAAAGGCATTGATGTGTGTTATCTGGGAGATGATAGAAAGGGACGTGACTTTTGCATGGGCACCTGCATATTTGGTGGAGCTATACAGGGGTCTATGGGCTTGTAGGTGAAATCACAGGATGATGCTGGATTGTTCATACTTATTACATTGTTGGGCCCTATGAGCACATTGTTTTGTGTGTGACCAATAGGCCGACCCATCCAGTCTCAGGAGAGACCGGAGTACAGAGGTTGGGATTCAGACGATGGGTCCAGACAGAACAAGAGGCAAGATCCCACAAAGCGTATTGATGGGTGACATTGAGTATTATAGGCAGGTATGGGAGAGGGTGACGATTGCGGATATCTGTTTGGCGGCCTTACGGAACTATATGGTAACAGAGAATATAGCTGAGGAGTTGAGGGGTGTAGAGCGATTGAGGTGATCGCAGGGCACAGGCCAGGTGAGTATGAGAGGATTCCTATAGATCGCGTGTGGTGACAATTTGGATTTGTGCAGGACATACCCCAGGCTTATAGACCATATATGAGGATCGACGCCGAGGGCAGTATTCTCACCTCCCCAGCCAACACCTCCAGAAGGGCCTGAAGAGTAGCGGGTAGCAGCCGATCGCAGGGTAATGGATGCAGGGAACGACAGAGGCCTATAGATTATGGTGGGTAGCAGAACTGAGAGGTGTACGTGATCGCCCTGACATAGGTATGATTACAGCAGAGAGGGGGATCGTCTGCAGTGTTTGGTTCAGCAGCTCCAAACGCAGGTGAATGAGACAAGAGGATTGTTAGTGGTTGCGGAGTCACGGAGTGGAGAGACTAGAGGCTGGAGTCCTCCATGCGAGAGGGCGTATTCATATGTTACAGGAGAGATTGGTAGATCAGTGGGTGGGGTACCAATAGCCGTGGTACCTTTGAGGACAGAGAGGCCTGGCGAGAGGGGTCGACGATCACGATCATCACCTAGTTCGGGATGAGGCGTGAGGGTCTAAATAAATGTTAGCAAGGTATAAGAATAAATAAGAGTACCGACCTGCGTGTCGATGATAGAGAAGATGTATTTGTTTAACATCTAAATAAAACTGAATATGTATGTTGATTTGAGTTATAATAATAAGAATGTTTTCGTTTTGACTTTTTTTCGGTGTTTTGAAAAAGGATAAAGAGGAATGTGATTAAATAGAAATACACAAAAATATTTATATTTACCACACATGATAGGTTATGGTAGGGGATGGTCGAGCTAACCTTGGGAGACCCCATGTCTCCGAAGTGCTGCCTACATAGCCTTTGCACAAAGCAAGGAGGGGCCTCAGACCGATGTAGTTCTCCCTTAGGATCAGGGAGAGGTGAATTCAGGCAATTTGGTACGGTTTAGGCAATTGGTTGGTTGGTAAAAATATTGATATTAATATTGGTAAAGGTAAGGTTGTTGGTGTTGGTAATGAATTGGTGATGTTGTAAAAGGTATAAGGGAAGCATGGAAAGTTAGCCTACCCAAGTAGTAGGGAACCATGTCCTGATTAAGATCAACACACAATCCTAGATGCGAGGCAAAAGGAAAGAGTGCTCCGTAGGTGAAAAGAGCTAAACAAACCACACAAACGTAGAATGAGCTTGAAGCCCTAGGTACCGTGCATAGACGAGAAGTCATAGGTGAAAAGAGTTGTATGATCACAATATATCGGGTGTACTTTACGTCCCTTGAGTTGAAACAAATGGTGTGAGGTGAGGTGGATGATATAGCTGAGGTACAGAGAACTTATTACAAAGTGAGTGTTCTGACGAAAGAGAACCTACCCTAAATAGACAAGTCCATGACCAAAAGTTCTTTTGAATGAGGCTTTTATTTTACTGAATATAGACTGATCGATGCGGGAAGTCTACAAGGGATATTGATTGTATTATTCTTGAGGTCTTCACGAAGCTGATCCATGCGAGAAGCTTCTGATAAAGGATGACTGTGTATAGCTGTCCTTCGAGGGAGAAGTCTATTTATAGTAGCAGATATGATTTTAGTGCATAGCTGTCCTTCGGGGAGCAGTCTATATATAATAGCAGCAATAATTTGGCATATAGTTGTCCTTCAAGGGAGCAGTCTATATATAATTTAGATAGCTAGATGTTCTTTTGGGCGTGAAGCATCTAGTTTGGTAGGAAGTTTGACTCAAGAAAATCCCATAAGAATACGGCTTATTTTAATACTTTGAAGTCATGGACTAGACTAAAAAGGGGAAGGCATCGTTTTAGGGAGGTGAGAATCAAAACTATGTGAGCTTGATTTTATTTTATGAGGTGTAGGAAACGAAGTGCATGTGGTGGTATGTGAGCTCAAGGGACGAGCGGCAGGTAGATAAGAAGTGATATAACACTAAATTCAACAGTAGAATGGTCGAAGATGCAAGGCATTAAGGGGTTCAGGCTCAGGTTTACCATTAAGCGAAGCTAAACGATAAGTGCCTGATCCATAGGTTGTGAGTGAGTTATGTAAGGCCCAATCCAATTGGGAGCAAATTTTCCACGTTTCTCTTTTCTAGTTTGGTGACATGTTGATTCTCTTTGAGGACAGATCACCAACCTTAAAGGTACGCTCATGAAGTCGCTTATCATAAGCACGTTTGATGCGTTTTTGATAGATTTGAAGGTGATCAAGAGCTGTAAGACGACGTTCGTCAAGAAGCTCCGAATTGGGCTAACCGCTCTTGGCGGAAATCATCATTGGTGAGAATATCCTGAAGAGATATTCTAAGGGAGGGTATTTGTATTTCGAGAGGCAAACAGCCTCGGTACCATATACCAAAGAAAAAGGTGTGGCATTAGTAGAGGTACGAATGCTAGTACGATAAGCCCAAAGGTAAAAGGGAATGTGATTGTGCCAATTTCTTCCGGATTCATTGACAACTTTCATGAGGATTTTGGTTAGGTTTTTATTAGAAGATTCAGCCTGACCATTGGCCTGTGGATAGTAAGGGGATGAGAAGCTAAGTTTGATACCAAGTTGTCACAAAGGTCTTGTAACAACTTGTTTTTAAAAGATTTCCATTATCTGTTATTAGGCGATGAGGAATACCAAAACGACAGATAATGTGGATGGTTAATGAATTCGACAATTTTTTCTTTTTTTAGTTGAAATGAGTGGAATAGCCTCCACCCATTTTGTGTAATATTCGGTTGCTGTGATTATCCATCGGTGACGTTGTGAAGAGGTTGGGTGAATCTCACCAATAAGGTCTAAACCCCATTGTGAGAAGGCCAAAGATCTCGAGCGACCTGGAGCGGGTGGCTAGGAGTATGTTGAAGGTTGGCATGTTGTTGACACATAAACACAACGCTTAACATATTCGTAGCAGTCGTTATTGAGAGTAGGCCAATAATAACCAAGGCGAAGGATTCGTTGGCCACGGCAAGGCCAACTAAAATGTCCACCACAAATACCGTCATGGACTGTTGGATGGTATGGTGACCTCCGCACCGGTGAGACATCGAAGGAGGATGCCATCAAAGCCACGTTTATAGAGGAGTCCCCCCATAACTGACATAACGAGAAACGTTTTAAGAAAAGCCCACGTTTGCTGGTACTAGTAAGGTCAGGTGGGAGAACAGAGATTGTAATGTAGTCATGTGAAATTGGTGATACCAAGTATCCTGCGAGTAGCAGACACAGTATTTATCGTACAAACAACTGAGGCTGAATAAGATGGGGCAAAAGAGTTGTTGGACCAAGACAAAATGTCAGAGTCAGTTGATGAAGCTGGAATTGCGAGGCTAAGCAAGCCATAGTATCCGCAAATTTGTTAGTGGAGGCGGGGAATGGTTTGGATAGAATAGTGAGTAAATAAGGCTAGAAGTGAATCCACGTAGTGTTTTGTACTTTTTGAAGTTCCTCATTTTTTTACATTGGTAGATGCCCATAACTTGATTGACTACCAATTGAGAGTCGCCAAAAATATTGATAGATTTGATACCTAAGTGTAAGCGCAACCTGGAGACCCAGAACAAGGGCCTCGTATTCCGCTGTATTATTAGTGCAAGGGAAATCGAGTCGGAATGAAAGAGGCATAGGCTCAGCGTCGAGAGGAATGAGAACAACGCCGGCTCCTCCACCGCGACCTGGCATTTAGATCAATCGAAGAAGAGGGTCATTTGATACGACTCTTCCCTGAGTGAAAGAGTGGCGATGAGTTCGTCGGGGAATGTAAAATTGGTAAATTGTTCCCCAGGTAAAGGGGCTTCCGCAAGTTGGTCTGCGATGGTTTGTCCTTTGATTGATTTCTGGTGGACAAACTCAAGGTCGAGGTTCGGCGAGGAGCATGAGCCATCGGGCGATGCGTTGTTTTAGATGAGGTTTGGCATACATGTAATGGATGGGGTCTGTGTTGGTGATGACGAAAGTTTTGTGATTCAGAAGGTAGTGTCGGAGTTTGGTAGCCACGAATGATAGGGCTAAGGCATAACTTTTTCTACATGTGTATACCTAGTCTCATAATCCACCAAAGTACGACTTATATAATAAACGGCTTGTTCTCGATTCTCAGAGTCACGATGTGCAAGCATGGCCCCTAACAGCGTGGTCGGTGGCGGAAAGGTAAAGGTAGAAAGGGTGGTCGTCTTGAGGTGGGATAACACGGGTGGCTGCAAGAGATAATTTTTGAGAGCTTCAAAGGCTTGGTGGCACTCTTCACTCCATTGAAATCAATATCCTTTTTAAGGAGGTGATGGAAAGGTTGACATCGATCCGAGAGTTGGGAGATGAAACGTCGGATAGATTGTAGCTTACTTGTAAACTACGCAATTGTTTGAGGTTAAGTAGGTGGGGGCATTTCTAGGATAGCTTTGACTTTAGATGGATCGACCTCAATGCCACGCAAAGAGACGATAAAAGCCAAGAAGAATTTTCCCGAAAGGGACAACCAAAGACACATTTCTTTGGTTGAAGACAGACATAATATTGTAACAGGCGATCAAAAATAATGGTTAAAACATCGAGATGTTCACTAAACGATGTTTAGACTTCGCAGGCCAAGAAGATCGTCGACGTAATCTTCAAGGATAGTGTGCATAATGTCATGAAAAAATGTAGGTCATAGCCCGCTGATAGGTGGCACCAGCATTCTTAAGGCCAAATGGCATTACTAAACGTAACAGAAGGTTCCCCAAAGGAGTTATGAAGGCAGTTTTTTGTTGATCGGCAGGGGCAACCAAAATTTGGTTGTATATCTGAAAAGCCATCCATGAGAGAGAGCATCTCATGACCTGCAGTGAGATCAACAAGTTGTCAATACTAGGTAGGGTAAGTCATCCTTAGGGCAAGCGAGGTTAAGATCCCGGAAATCTGTGCATATCCGAAGTCCCCCTCGTCGCTTTAGTGACAGGTACGATGTTAGAAATCCATTGAGGATAGTCAATAGGCAGGGATGAAGGAAACTTGAAAGAAGTCGTTGAAGCTCTTCTTTGACCAAGAGGGCAATGCGTGGATGCATTTTTCTCAGGTTTTTGTTTGACTGGTTTGGAATCGGGGTTTAGAGTGATGTTATGGCTGGCATGTTAGGATCAATTCCTGGCATGTCAGCGTAGGACCAAGCGAAAGCTTGGTTGCGAGCACATGGAGAAAGGTAGTAATAAAGGCGACTTGTTCTTGATGCGTTAAGGGATTGTCCAATTTCACAATGTGAGGATCCTCCTCCGTGTGGATGTTGATTTCTATAGTAGATTCGTTCAGCATGGTTTGGGTTTCAGATGGTAAGGCTCGTTGAATATAAGAATCATCCGCGCCAAGGTAAGTGAGGATGGAGTCGTCATCCTGGCACTCAACAACATTAATCAAAGGCGAATCCTCTTCGATCATGTTCTGGATACAGAAGGGGAAGAGAAGATGGGTCCTCATTATCGCGTTGATAAGTGAGAGGACCTATGAAGATAGCATTTATGAAAAAAAAAAGTTAGGAGGGATGGATTCAGGGTCTATAGATTCTGATGGGTGATGATGGCAAAGTGGGTGATGATGGTTTGGTAGGGTGACTCGTCTTCTTCCATTAATACACGCTGAACAGGAGGTGTCTCCGTGTGTAGGTGTTTCAGGGAAAACCTGAGACCACTGCGATCATTGTGTTTGCATGTAGTTATTGGGAATGAGTGTATGTCGGCCTTGTTCATAAAGACCAAAACCAAAGCCTTTCCAAGCACACAGCGAGTCAAGAAGGTGAGGGCGAAACGATGATTTGTCATCTTGAATAGTATTGAAAATCGGATTGGAAGGGAACCACACCAAGGGAGGTTCAGGGGTAATAGGAGGATGGTCGACACCCCATACGTTAGGTTAGTACGGCAGTGGGGTGGTCCGTAGAGATTACTTCCCCCACACGACGGTCATAGGTGGGATGTGCATGTACCCTGTCCGTACTCCTGTGGGGTAGGGAAAGAACTAACGTTATATAGGGCGGTACTCCCCCAGCTTAAGGCGTTGAAAAAACATCTACTAAGGGGTCGGAGGTTGGGATGTTAGCTGCGGGAAGGGAAGTGGTTTTTGCGACGGTGGTTTCATCAGTTTGAAGGCGTAGGTGCGGTTGAGGTGGATGGTTGAGGCCCATTTGAAGAGGATGGTTGGGTTGAATGAATGGGTGTCTTGATTGGTACAAGCACATCATTGGGGGAACGGGTGGTATAACATATTGCAGGTTTTAAAGGGGGGAGGATCAGCTTTTACGGTGTAGGACTTCCCCTCGTACTCAAATTTTATGCATCTATGTAATGTTGAGGGAACGCATCCCATGGCCCGGATCCAAGGACGACCCAGCAATATACTCTTATATTGGAACTCTCCCTCAAGACATAGAAGAGTTCGGGTAAAGTAACGTGGTCCTACCGAATGTTGAGGATCACGGTGCCTAAGGTAGAGGTAATAGCGTCATTGAATGACCGCAACATGATGGGGTTGGCACACATGCAGCTAGAAGGGATATTCATTTGTTGGAAGGCTTTTGAAGAGATGATGTTTAGGCTAGCTCCCCCCGTCAATCATAAACCGACGTACCCGAATGTCCCAGACGTAAGCTGAGATGAAAAGGGCAAGGGTCAGGAATCTTCTATACCAAAAGTCAACAATTTCATCTTCAGAGAAACTGACTGGCAATGCAACTTGTGGTATAGAGACAGAAGTGGTTGGGAGGTAGTGGTAGCGTTTGTTGAGAGAAGCAACGTTTTGGGTGTTAGAATGGGGCGACGGCAGGGTTTCATTAGGTAAACCTCGATCCCTTGAAGATTTCAACAAGAGCTTTTCGATGAGATTCAGAAGTCTGAATGAGATCATAACAGCTTGTTCATTTTTTTACCGGGCGATTGATGAAGCTGTTTGATCATAGTTCGGTGGGAAACTCCATTAGAGACGGGGATAGGCGGGTCCGCGAATACCACTTAGGTGGTGGTGCAATCGGGATGTTTGAAGGAGAAAGAGATGCCGCAGGTGTGTTTTCTTTTGCTTTCCCATTGTTTTTCTGCCTCGAGTACTCTATCGACCACTAAATCATATTAATCTCGTAGACCTGAGATGAGGAAATAGATCTGAGATGGGAAGGTTGGGATAATTCATGGTCTTCAAGAGGTGGGGTTGTAATAATGATAGATCTTGGTGAGGCGGGGACAGATGGTATAGGAGAGGGAATTGAAGCTAAAGGTCTCTCCCTTCGTAATTTGTCTTTCTTAACCTTTCTATCCGGGAGGGAGAGGTGACTGAAACGAAGGATGGTTTTTAGAGCTTGCATCCCTCCACATCATGTCCTGGTGTGCGGTGATAAGCGCAGATTTTAGACTCATCATAACCCATAGGTCGGGTGTTAGACGGGTCATAAGGTCACTAAGTGGGGGTAGGGAAATGGTCGCATTCTCCACCAACATAGGCAAGGATTTTGGCGTAAGATCCTTTGAGTGGGTCAAAATCGGAAGAGGATGAGGGTATTGATTGTGGTTTTGGTAATGTATTTTGGGCGTGGGTTGGTTTCGTACGGGTGGTGGTTTAACCCGAGGGGTTTTGATAACTTTGTTTTTCACTAAACGTGGTTTCCTTTGGCGCACAGAAGCTATGTTTCAGCCTGTTAGATGATGAGGCTATAGATGACGTGGTAGCGGGAAAAACCACGGAGAAATAAGGAGTGACAGAAAAAAATCCTTTGATGATGGAGATTGTTTAGGGTTGATAGGGGGACAGGATACGCGGGGTGGTAACGATGTTGTTATACCCTTTGATCTCTGTATAAGTATAGAAGGCGTAGGTTGTTTTGAAGAAAACACAGGAGGTATGATATATTGATGTAAGGTGGAGGGACGAGGTCCCAATATGGAAGGTGGGTGTGACGATGAGGGTTTTGATTGTGATGGAGGCACGGGTTGAGTTTGTCTCCTAGGTGGCGGGGCGGGTTTATTTTTGGATAAATCGAGTCGCTTAGGCGGGTGTGTTAGACTAGGCATTGGTGAGGTCCCAAGCGTAGGGGAAGATTTGGCTAAGTTGATAGAAGTGGAAGGGGCATTTGGTAGAGGTGAGGGGGGGTGAAGGCGAGAACAAGGGCATTTTAAGCTTCTATAAGCGCTTCGGGTAGATGGTGGAGACTTTAGGATCGGTCATTTGCATTTGAGTAGAATAAGGCGGGTTCTCAAACGCTCCCATAGGGCCTGTCTATCTTCTGTGGAATGACAATCCTCCAGGTGTGAATATGTAACTTTTGGTACGGAAGAAAGACGGGTTGTAATTCCAGTCCACTGCAGGAGCGATACAGGAGGTAGTAGATGAGGCATTATATCCATAGATGTTAAGAGGTCGACTGGTCGTTGAAAAGATTTAGGTGATGAGGGACTGATAGGTAGGAGGGCGTGTTCAAGAGGGATCTGTTATGGTGAAAGAATGTTGGTGATGTTAGTGTAAGGAGATTTCCCGTCTAAGGATGTCAAAAAGGAGTGGTGAGCCTTTCCCCTTGTGTACCAAGAGCGGTAGAAGGAGACGTCTGGGAAATGGATAGATTAGATAAAATCCACTCGCAGTCTCGTAGGGATGTGGTATAAGAAGACTCATTGATGGGAAGAGAAGTCTGGACAGTTAACTCTTCTATGGGTAAAGGAAGGATTTCACTTTTGGCTTGATGGTGGTGGAGGAAGATTCGGGCTCCTGTGTCAATGGAAGAGGCTTGATTTAAAATTTTCTCGATAGAGGCTTTTGGTTGGGTATCAAATACTACATGGATCTCATGAACACTCTCCTCAGCTAAGATATCCTGGTTCACGTTGCTGCTGGACGAGTGATTCGGGAATGGCTTGTTGAAAATTTTTAGATTTCAGTTAGCAGGGGCGTTAGGATTATCGAGAGCTTATATCCCCTACGTCAACCATTTCCTGCACTATGTTTTTTCAACATCTTGCAGTTTTCATGACTGTGTCCTTTTATGCGGTGAAAGTTACAAAAGTCATTTTCTTTGTACGAGGAAGGTATGGCGCGAGTAGAGTCAAACCCGGAATGAGGTTTAACAGGGGGTAGGGTAATGGCTCCCAGCTTTTGAGCAATTTCTCCAATATCACACCATAGGTTTCCTCCCAAGGGAGTGTAGTTGATGGGCTCGGCTTTGTATTTATAAGGTGGTTTTTGGTGGAGTATTGGACGGTGGTTGGGATTTGACCATCACCGCGTGGACAGCTCCTTTTGATTTAGAAGAGGTGGACGTGTGAGGAGTGGTGGTATCTGGTTTACTTGGTAGAATCAAGAGTTCTGAAAGTGGAGTTCTTGTTGCGCAACCGCAATTTCTATTCCTCTAAGGCTCGAATTTCTAATTTTCGAGCCATAGTAAAGGCCTCGTCGAATGTACGGAAATTTTGGATTTGGAGGGTAGGGGAGATGTGCTTAGCGCAGGCCCGCGTAAAGAGTTTGATAAGTTCGGTTTGAGGCAAGGCATACGTAAGTTGGTTGATAAGGCCCCACCATCGTCCAACGAAATCTGCGATAGATTCGTCCTCGAATTGCCGGATGGCATAAAGGTCGGTGATAGATACTTTCTTGGCAATGTTAATGGAGAAATGATCCAAGAAAGATTGGGCTAGTTGGTTAAAAGAGAAGATCGAGTGCTGGGTTAAAGCACTGTACCACTCCAAGGGCGGGTCCTGATAGGGACATAGGGAAAGTGTACGGAGTAACAAGGCGTCATTATGGGCAATCAAATAACAAGCGTGTCTAAATGATCGCAAGTGTTGTTGAGGATCCTCCTTACTGTTAAAACGAGTAAACTTCGACAACTCCCATTGAGGAGGATATGAATGAAGGGGGACAGACGGGTGAATGGGCTTCCCGACAAACTTGTTCATATGTCAAGGCGCTACGACTTCCCGAAACAGAAGCCTCCAGGTTATGCATTTTATCCATCATTTGTTTAATGAAATCAGGTGGTTAAGGATGAGATTAGATGTGTGCCTTGGTGATGAAAAAGATGTTTCCCTATTTTTTTTCCTAGTAAATCCTTCCTAAATATGATGTTTGAAAAATTCCAACATGGATAGCTGTATGTGAATAGATTTAAAATGAGACCACAATGGCCACAACCTTATACTAGTACACAATGGCCACAACCTTCATCTGGTTTCCTGGCTTTTATTTGTGCAGGTCATGAATGGAGTAGTCTTCTAAAGAGACTCCAAGGCCAGTGGTCATCTTGGTAATGATATGTGAGGATGCGAGATAAATTCCTCTAGGACAGCTAATAGGGTGGTGGTATCCATACTTCTAAAGCTGGTCAG
Organism: Taxus chinensis; assembly: GCA_019776745.2. Lineage (NCBI taxonomy): Eukaryota > Viridiplantae > Streptophyta > Pinopsida > Cupressales > Taxaceae > Taxus > Taxus chinensis. The sequence goes on along the minus strand of JAHRHJ020003712.1, from coordinate 13,979 downwards.
GCATTAGATTTGGATAGAGATGCAAGAAGCAATGGCATCTGTGATTGTCTCTACTTTCTTAGTAGGACCCCAATGCACCCTTGCCTTCTACTTATTTCAGGCTAATGCCTTACCTACAAGCTCTGAGCTAGATCCATCCCACTTGTAAGGTCCTTGGTTCTTTTCAAATCCAGCTCCTCTGTCCATTTTCTCCAGTTCTACCATCTAGGAACTTCACCCTGTCATTATCTCCCAAAGGAATTCTAGGAACCTCTACTTCCACCAAAACCTTGATTCAGCACACTGCAGATTTTGAAGGGGGTGATTCAGCCACTAAGCATTTACCAAGGGGTTGTCACCTTTTGACTCTGGCTACCTTTCGATTGATTTCAACCTTGGAAAGCACTTCACTTAAAATTCGGGTTCAATCAATGTGGGATTCAAAAAACAACCCCAGAGAAATTTGGCATTTTCCTTGTTTGTCAGGGTATGGATCTTCCAGTCATCAATATCGATTCCATAGCCAAGAGTGTCGATTCATTAGTATGGTGCTTTGAACCGAATGTGGGTGTCAACACCTTGTTTGGATCATCAATATATCCCATCCTGCTGAACATGTGATTCCTCTACAACGTTTATACTCTCAACTATTGATCACACAAGCCTTATGAGAGAGAAAACTCAACAGCTAAACTGGCAAGATCCCCTCGCATGCTACCATAGATTAACCTTTTCTACGGTTAATTCCTCCTAATTATTGTGGGCTTCATCACTTTAGGTTTGCATTGATGTTCAGATCTCCTGATGTACTAGAGTCTTCGATGATCTGTGGATACTTCTCTTCTCTGTGGCCTTGTCTATTTGTTACCTTAGTCGAGGCTTGGGGTCCTTTGTTCTTTTTTAATTCCGTGGACTTACCCCCCTTAACCTAAGGGGGGATCTTCTGAGCTGTTGTGTCATTATTCCTCTGGAAAAACATGTATTCATTTTCTGTCTGTCCTCTCCATCCTAAGATCCAATTCATGTACCTCATCAGATACCGGATGGATCCTCACCTCCTGGTGTACGATCTGTCACTCATCATCATCTCTCTCACCTCTAATAGAAAAACCAAGCTCTCTGTATCCTCCGAATCATTTTCTTCTGTCAAACCCAAATCTAAAGTGATATTCGATGAAGCAAAAGATTTTTATTCTTTCTCCTGCATCCATGCTGGTGACCTCTCCTAGGTGATGGGTTCCTCATGCTCTAGCATAATAAAATACCTCTGAGATATCTTTAGAAAGAAGAAAACAACTGGGGACTGCTTTCTCTATGTGTAAGTATTGCAAGCGAGCACTTGTCTCTGACACACTTACCATTGATGTATCCTGAACACTTGGTGCTTTTTGCACCTATTCCCTTTCCCTCTTCTTTTATGTGGGATTATTTAGAAACTTCCTATGGGGTTCTTAGGGATGGATACATAATTTTCCAAGTATGCACCCCTTTTCAAATTTTGGCCTGATGTGAAGGTATATCTCTTGTCGCATCAAGGACTCCAGTGATTGGCAATGTCACTAGTTTCATCATTTGTATCTTGTTGTGGGAGACATATCTCTCCATGTATGTGCACCTTTCTTGGGGTAAATTAACTTTCTACGTAGCTCCCTTTGGTCTTGATCTAGCTCACTAAGGTCAAAACTTAATCTCTTGGTCTCTTTGAATCTGTTCACCCCCCTCTTGAAACTATTGTGTGGTGAAGGAGAAGGGGAAGCTTGGACCATGTGCTCATTGTTTCATCAGTAAACCTAAATCTGTGAATGCAAAAGTGTTGATATACCACAAATTCTAATTCTCTTTGCACAAGCATGGGTAACTGATTTCCAATCCTCCATTCTTCTTTGAACGCATCCCTCATGCACTTGTACCATTTCTCCAAACGTGCCTTTTGAGTAGTTTTAATTGTGTCACAAGTATATTTTATGAACCATTCATGGGTGAGGGATCCTCAATTCTGGATACTCCCAAATGAACCTTTCCATCCCATCAGGTGACAATCTAATCTCTGAGAAAATGCGAATGGTGATTTCTGAGGACATCTGTAAAATAGTATGTTTTCACCTTCTTGCGTACTACTAATGATTTCCCTCCTCCGCGATGAAAGGGGACAAGTTGTAGATGGTCACCTCAACTGATTTTCACAGCACACATTCAGCCATGCTCTTTTTCACTTGATGTCCATCTCTCTTATTCAACCAAGCTTTGGTTACCAAGAACGCGGCCATCAACTCATTACGGCGTATGGGATATATGTGATGTCAAATCCTATCCCGATCCTTTCTTATAGTCATCATGCAGTAATTATTTCCTTGATGGCCTCCTTGTTGATTAGGTCATCATCAATGCTAATGACCTTCATATATTCAGGCCATTATGCACACTATGGAAATTAACTAGGGATTAATGTCGATGATCTTGCACCCCATGAAACTAAACATGGTCTTCAGTGAACATGCACCATTAGCCACTTATAGAGGCACTCACATTTTCTGAAGTAGGGTAAGTCATAAAGTTATAGTAATCCCTCCCTTCAACCAACTTAACCTTTGGTGTTCATCACTGTAGATGGACATGCCTTCTTGGCTTTATCGTCCTCTTATGCATGGCATTGGGTAAACCAAATCCAAAGCCATTTCTTTTTTCATCAAAGCTGGTGTGCTAGATTATATTCACTTACACACATCTTCCACAAATTATTCCCATTCTATTCCTAGCAATGCCCCATCTAGGTAAACTTGCAATCCATCCATGTACCATTCTTCATTTTTGCTTCCGATCGAAATTTGTTTTCTTCCCCTTACACTTTCCCTTCTTCTTCTTAGGTGAGATGGTTACTTTATTTGGTGTGATTCTTCTAGTTAGTGTTATCAAGCTTTAAGCTGTCTTTTCCTATCTTTGCTCTGCCAGCTTTATCCAATGCTAATGCACAACCTTGCGAAGGACGACCCTCCTTTCTACCATGCCCTAGCCACCACTGACCCTAACTATAGGAGCTATTCTTCCACATCGATAGTCGGCACGTTCAAAGAACAGGCCGTTCTCATTACATAAGTCGTACCCTCGTGGATTACGAGACTATGTACTACACTTGTCCAACTGGTTTGTGGATCTTCTCTAGTCATTCGTCCCACTCAGATTTCTTCGACATTACCTCTTCAATCACAGATCACGTTTAGATCACCCTAGTTCACAAGAGCCCCATTCATTCTCTTTACGCCAAATGCAAGGTAAATAATGAAGTGCCTGACTTCTTATGGCTATAGCTTTTCCTTTTTTCCAACATTAAATGTTGAGTTTATACCTACCACCATACTTAGTACTAAATGTGACTTTTTCTCTTGCAAGACCAACCTTACGCACCCCTCACCTGGGGAACAATGCCCAATTTTACTTGCACGACGAACTCGTCGTACAACTCTTCTGACATCAGCAAACAATTCATCCTCAAAGAAGACTCTTATGCACATTGAACCTCAGGTTAGATGTTGTTCTAATAGCACCATGCGGTGCCCAGGAGCATTTCTGGAAAATGTTCTCTTCCCTCTTGCAAGCTGCCAAGACTTCAAAGCCTCTTTCAGTCCGGCTTGATTTCCCCTAAATGGTAATAACTATATCCTTTAATACTCCAATGGGCATTGCTTCTAGTTTTTTTCCAAGTTGCGTTACACTTAGGCATCAAATCTATGGCTAAAATGTTTGGTGACTCTCCCATTGGTATTCAATCAAGTTATGGGCATCTACCAATGTAAGAATGAGGAACTTCAAAAGTACAAACATTACGTGGATTCACTTTTGACCTCATTTACTCGTTATTCTATCCAGACCATTCCCCACTCCACTAACAAATTTTCAGATACTATGGCTTGCTTAGCCTCGCAAATTCCTGCCGCACCAACTAACTCTGACATATTCGTCTTGGTCCAACAACTCTTTGCCCCATCCTTACTCAGCACCGGTTGTTTGTATGATAAATAATGTGTCTGCTAATTCGCAGGATACCTGGTACCACCAATTTCATGACTACCTTACAACCTCTGTTCTCCCAGTTGATCTAACTAGTAATGGAGCAAACGCACTTTTCTTAAACAGTGTTTCTCATTATGTCGTCATGGGGGGACTCCTTTATAAACGTGGCTTTGATGGTATCCTCCTTCGATGCCTAACTAGCGCAGAGGTCACTTATACCATCCAACAAGTCCATGACGGTATTTGTGGCAGACATTTTAGTGGCCTTGCCATGGCCAAACGAATCCTTCACCTAGGTTATTATTGGCCTACTCTTAATAACGACTCCTACGAATATGTTAAGCATTGTGTTATGTGTCAACAACATGCCAACCTTCAACATACTCCTAGCCACCCGCTACAGGTCGCACGATATATTTGGCCTTTCTCACAATGGGGTTTAGACCTTATTGGTGAGATTCACCCGACCTTCTTCGGAATGTCACCGTTGGATAATCACAACAAATGAATATTACACAAAATGGGTGGAGGCCATTCCACTCATTTCAATCAAAAAAGAAAAAAAATTGTCGAATTCGTTAACCATCACATTATCTGTTGTTTTGGTATTCCTCATCGCCTAATAACAAATAATGGTAAATATTTTTAAAATAAGTTGTTACAAGACCTTTGTGACAACTTTGGTATCAAACTTAGTTTCTCATCACCTTACTATCCACAGGGCAATGGTCAAGCTGAATCTTCTAATAAAACCCTAACCAAAATCCTCATGAAAGTTGTCAATGAATCCGGAAGAAATTGGCACGATCACATCCCCTTTGCCCTTTCAAATTATCATACTAGCATTCATACTTCTAATAATGCCACACCATTTTTCTTTGGTATATGGTACCGAGGCTGTCTTGCCTCTCGAAATACAAATACCCTCCCTCAGAATATCTCTTCAGGATATTCTCACCAATGATGATTTCCACCAAGAGCAGTTAGCCCAATTAGAGCTTCTTGACGAGCGTCGTCTTACGGCTCTTGACCACCTTCAAATCTACCAAAAACACATCAAGCGTGCTTATGATAAATGACTTCATGAGCGTACCTTTAAGGTTGGTGATCTTTTCCTCAAAGAGAATCAACATGTAACCAAACTAGAAAAGAGAAAATGTGGAAAATTTGCTCCTAATTGGATTGGGCCTTACATTATCACTCACACTTATGGATCAGGAACTTATCATTTAGCTTCACTTAATGGTAAACCTGAGCTTGAGCCCCTTAATTCCTCGCATCTTCGACCATTCTACTGTTGAAATCTAGTGTTATATCACTTCTTATCTACCCTACTGCTCGTCCCTTGAGCTCATTTACCACCGCATGCACTTTGTTTTCTATACATCTCTAAAAAAATCAAATAACTTCTCACATCCCCTTGATTATCACCTTCCCCTTTTTAGTCTAGTCCATGACTTCAAAGTATCAAAATAACACATTCTTAATTAAAACACTTATGGGATTTTCTTGAGTCAAACTTTCTACAAAAAACTAGATGCTTTATGCCCAACGGAACATCTAGACCTATCTAAATTATACATATAGACTGCTCCCTTAAAGGACAGCTATATGCCAAACTATTGCTACTATTATATATAGACTGCTCCCCAAAAGGAAAGCTATACATAAAATCACTGCATCAGCTACTATAAATAGATTGCTCCCTTGAAGGACAGCTATACACAGTCAGCCTTTATCAGAAGCTTCTCGCATTGATCAGCTTCGTGAAGACCTCAAGAATAAAACAATCAATATCCCTTGTAGACTTCCCGCATCGATCAGTCTATATTCAATAAAATAAAAGCCTCATTCAAAAGAACTTTTGAGTCATGGACTTGTCTATTTAGGGTAGGTTCTCTTTCGTCAGAATAATCATCTTATAATAAGTTATTGTACCTCAGCTATATCATCCACCTCACCTCACCATTTGTTTCAACTCAAGGGACGTTACGTACACCTGATATATTGTGATCATACAACTCTTTTCACCTATCGACTTCTCGTCTATGCAACGGTACCTAGGGCTTCAAGCTCATTCTACGTTGTGTGGTTTGTTTAGCTCTTTTCACCTACGGAGCACTCTTTCCTCTTTGCCTCGCATCTAGGATTGTGTGTTGATCTTAATCAGGACACGATTCCCTACTACTTGGGTATGCTAACTTTAGCTTTACCTATACCTACACCAACAACAATCCTACCAGCACCAACAACATTACCATACCAACATCAAATGTTTTTTACCAACCAACAAATTGCCTAACCCATACCAAATTGCCTGAATTCACCTCTCCCTGATCCTAAGGGAGAACTACATCGGTCTGAGGCCCTTCCTTGCTTTGTGCAATGGGCTATGTAGGCAGCACTTAGGAGACATGGGGTCTCCCAAGGTTAGCTCGACCATCCCCTACCATAACCTATCATGTGTGGTAAATATAAATATTTTTTTGTGTATTTCTATTTAATCACATTCCTCTTTATCCTTTTTCAAAACACCGAAAGTCAAAACGAAAACAACATTCTTATTATTATCATCACTCAAATCAACATACATATTTAGTTTTATTTAGATGTTAAACAAATACATCTTCTCTATCATCGACACGCAGGTTGGTCCTTATTTATTCTTATACCTTGCTAACATTTATTTAGACCCTTGCACGCCTCATCCCGAATAGGTGATGATCGTGATCGTCGACCCCTCTCGCCAGGCCTCTCTGTCCTCAAAGGTACCAATGCTATTGGTACCTCCCACTGATCTGCCAACATCTCCTGTAACATATGAATACGCCCTCTCGCATGGAGGAATCCATTGCCTCTAGTCTCTCCACCGTGACTCCGCAACCTCTAACAATCCTCTTGTCTCATTCACCTGCGTTTGGAGCTGCTGAACCAAACGCTGCAGACGATCCCTCTCTGCTGTAATCACCGCTATGTCAGGGCGCTCACGTACACCTCGCAGCTCTGCTACCCACCATAATCTATAGGCCTCTGTCATTCCCGCATCGATTACACTACGATCGGCTGCTATCTCTTCTGGCCCTTCTGGGGGTGTAGGCTGGGGAGGTGAGAATGTTGCCTCGGCATTGATCCTCATGTATGGTCTATATGTCATGTGGTATATCCTGAACGAACCCAAATTGTCACCGCACATGATCTAGAGGAATTCTCTCGTACTCACCTAGCCTGTTCCCTACGATCCATCTCAATCACTCTACACCCCTCAACTCCTCAGCTATGTGCTCCGTCACCATATAGTTCTCGTAAGGCCTCCAACAAATATCGGTAATCGTCAACCATCTCCCATACCTACCTATAATACTCGATGTCATCTATCACCGGCCTGGGATCTCGCTTCTTGTTCTGTCTGGACCCATCGTTTGAATCCCAACCTTTGCACTCCGGTACCTTTCCCGACTCAATGGGTTCGGCCTATTGGACGCACACAAACAATATTCTCATAGGCCAAATAATGTAATAATTATGAACAATCCAATGTCATCCTGTGTTTTCACTTGCAGGCCCATAGACCCCTATATAACTCTACCAGATATGCGGGTGCCCATGCAAAAGTCACACTCATTTCTATCATCTCCCAAATAACACCCATCAATTCTTTTGGGAAATCTTCCACCCTCCTGCCCTCGGTAATGCATAATACCCTACCGCTATCATTAAAAGCACGGCCAATGTTGTTTCCTCAGGGTGAGTTGCATACATTGTACCCCATACGTAAATGATAAACCTTGCTGTGTCAAATCCCATGCAGCTGGACCCAAACACTACTGTTATCGCTGCCCACCCCACGCTAGGCAAACGCCTGATACACTGTTTTCTCCTATCATTGGGAGTCTCAATATATGGAACACATCTTCCAAAGTCACTGTCATCTCCCCTATTGGCAGATAGAAGGTATTCTTTCTCTGGATTCCATCTCTCAATCAACGTCTGTAACATAACATGGTTACGTGCGCAATTCTTGAATAATAGTGGATTCCACTTAGCCCAAAATGATTTATCAATGCCCATTCAGCTAGTGTTACATCCGCTCGGATTCGTGACAACAAGCGCTGGCACAGTACCATTCATCCTTACCCCTGCTTCTGCCTGCATACATCAAAACGACACATAATTATTCAAAAGAACAAATCTCTACGGGTCTTTTTCTCAAACATTCTGGAAATTTCTTACAGTGATCGATATCGGTTATGACATAACCGATATCTGGTTGAATTGACCGATACCGGTTATTTATAAACGATACCAGTCACTGTCAAAAATATACACCTACCCTACTTAAAACATACCACCTACGATAATTATTTTGCCCGTTTACTCGTATTTTATACATACTAAACATACCTACGTGACCACCCTGTTTACCTACCCCCATAGCACATACCCCATCCTGCAACCCTTGTCTATTACCTTTTCTTTCTCATCTTTACCCACTTACACTTCTCTCATCCTATTCACGAAACATGCAGTAGAATCAGATTACAACCAAAACAATTTACCTCTCGGGATGTAGCAGCTTGAGGTGCAGAACATGTCTTCCCCCATCGTCCTTACCTGCTGGATGCTTCTCCTCATTCAGCCATGTTCACCACCCCTCTTCAAATATAACTTGTCTTTTTACCTTCTGAATCTCAGCCCACACTCACTTCACCTTGTCTCTTTCCTCCTTCTCACTCAAAATCTTTCATGCAATTACCTGTAGCAGTCGTCAAACCAGCATCGCATTCACATATTTAACTTGTTGCATGACTCTAAAAATAAGAATGCTAAAAATAAGAACTTAAGTTGCCAACCCTAGCAGTTCTATTTTTAGGAAAAGCTAATTCTTGCATAACCGATATCGCTTACTTAACCGATATCGTTCTATACAGATACCGACATCGGTTACTTAACCGATATTCGGTTACAGGTGCACCTATCCTTTTCTGCTTTAACCTAACGTTCTATTTCTTCGTTTTTCACCTAAATTTTTGTGGCGCCCGTCCTCTTTTTCCTGCATAAACCACACCATTATCTATACCACATTTTGTTCATTAAATCACATATCTCATTACACAATTTCATCAAATATCATCTATCTATCGTATGACAAATACAAACAAGCCATCAACAAACGGATGTCACAAACCTATCACTCTATACACCATTTGGATCCAACTCAGCAGCTACATACGTTCAATTTCACAATGTCAGCAAAAAAACACATACAACATTTCATAAACACAACATGTCAATTAAACTCATCATCTATATATACATACATTCCATTTCAAAAATCCATCAACAAAAGACATCAACACCATCAATATATAAACCATGTGGATCAAACTCATCATACATTCTATCTATCACAAGCCATCGACCACAACACTTTAGCACATTTTAAACACTGCATGTGGGTCAAAACATCGTCTCTATCTATACATCAAAAGTTTTCAAATATATAATGTGCCCTGCAAAGGGGCCTCTGTGAGCTCATAATAATACCAAAGCCGGCACGCAGGCCACAACAACCTGTCACAAATATCGACTCGGCTCGCAGGCCGGTCTCTCATATCAAAAATATACTCGGCTCGCAGGCCGGTATCAACGGTACAACCTGTACTCGGCTCGTAGGCCGGTATCAACGGTACAACCTGTACTCGGCTCGCAGGCCGGTATATACAATAAATGAATAAATCAAATGACAATGAATCATATGTGGGCACGCAGGCCTCTCTCAATACATAGCCGGTTCGCAGACCGGTGCCTCTATCTAATATCCATCTATAAAAAAATATCTATCTCTGACCCAGGGATCCCTCAGCTCTCCCCATTGCCCTCTTCACTGTCTCCCTGCGGGTCCCTGCACTGCCTCTCGTCTCCTCCCTGTAACAGACCCACCGGCTGTGGCTGCTCCACCCTGTGATCTCTAGCTGTGCAAGAGGTCTCTGCTCTATGAGCCGCATATGGCTAAAATTCGAGCCCCGGTACCATCCAGGACGTCTTGATAGTACCGGGCCTCCGCTCTCACCTCTATATAGCTAGGCTCGCATGCCACTGAACGAACTGTTAGGGCTGGTCCCCCGACTCCTAAAACCAATGGCCCTTGTCCTGAGCCAGTACACCCTGTGCCTGCATGCCGGTGGCTGTGGTACCCGAGTGCCTGTGGCTGCTGCCGGTGCCTGGTGCCTATACCTGTGTCCTGTGGCCGTGGTGGTACCTGTGTCTATGGCTGTGCTACCCGCTGGTACGGCTACCTGTGGCGGTACCTGTACCTGTGGCTGTGCTGCTGGTGGTGGTGCTGCCTGTGCCTGTACCTGTGCATGGGCTAGCTGCCCCTGTAAGAACACCTATCTGTGCCTGTGCGGACAGCCAAGCTGTCCCCTGTAATAACTGTACTTATCCTCTGAGCTGGTCCCTCTCTGTTCCGTAACAGCCGCTAAGTCTGGCTACGCGGGATGTGCTACTATCCTCGCGGCTGCTCTCTGCCCTGCCCACCATACCAAAAATGATCCTGTACACCTGGCATCATCCACTTTATCATCTGCCTGGTCGCTCGGTTACCCAATCTAGGATCCCATAGGCTATGGCGCAGGTAGTGGAGCCTCTACATCATCCCTCCGGTACTGAGGGAAGGGAGGTGGCTCATCCTGTCGCAAGCCCAAGTCTGTCTGTCATACCATCTCCAGGGGTATCCACTCGTACTCTCCCCGGCCACCGTCCCGCTATCCATAATGTATACTGGATCCAGGAGAAACTGTGACGCAGGCTCCTCCGCGGGGCTGATGACCTCTATAAGGCCTCCATACAATATCCAGGGCAATCACGCCCTCTAAAACGTGTCGGTAATATGCTACATCCCGCCCAGCAAGAACTTCCCATGGCTGGCCCACGACCCCCAGCCACCTCTGAAAGCCATATCTATAAATCACCTGTGGCCCTGGCTGCTGGGGCAGCCCTACTGGCCTGATGCATACGATGTGCTCGTATGCCCAACAGTGCAACAAAAATGTAGAACAAATACCAAATCGCCTCCTCCGGCGATAGCCCCATAACTCCCTGTATATTTGCACCAGATATACTGGTGCCCATGCAAAACAGGTGTGCTCCTCCACCATCTCCAGTAGCCACCCCCATCAATGCCCGTGGGAAGCGGCCTCCCTCTGAATCCGGGAGGGCGAAGCAGGTGATCCCCTATCATCATCAACACGGCAAGCCGTGTCTCATGTCTGTGTGCGCGGTACATGTCACCATATCCAATGCTCGCGCTATGATACCTGTAAAGAAGCGCGGCTGCATCCCCAAAAACCTGCAGTATGCTATCCATGGCAGTCTCTGAATCTACCCTGGAAAACGGCCTCTCCCTCGATAGGTAGGTAAGCCGCAGGATGATACACATACACATCCTCTCAATGTCGGGGACGGTCATGTCGGGATCCCATCTCCTACATCGGGTACCGGCTGTGATCCCATCTAGGGAACACATTGGCTGCGGATCCCCATCTCTCGATGATGGCGATCGCTACCCATCATCTGTGATCCTCCCATGATCTCTGTCTATGTCCCTCTAATAACATGTATCTCTGTACCCTCTGGACCCCCTGATTCCTGTGCTAGGTTGAGCCCTACTGGCCGATGCATACGATGTGCCGGTATGCCCAACAGTGCAACCAAAAAATTGTAGAACAAATACCACCAAATCGCCTCCTCGGCGATTAGCCCATACTCCCTGTATAATTGCACCAGTACACTGGTCTCTATCGCGAAACAGTGGTGTGCTCCTCCCATCTCCAGCCAGCACCCCCATCAATGCCCGTGGGAAAGCGGCCTCCCTCTTGAATCCGGGAGGCGAAGCAGGGTGAATCCCTATCATCATCAACACGGCAAGCGTGTCTCATCATGTCTAGTGCGCGGTACATATCACCATATCCAATGCTGCATATGATGACGTAAGAAAGAAGCGCCGGGGGGCTTGGGCTGCATCCCCAAAAACCGCAGGATGCTACCATGGCATTCTCTGAATCTACTGGAAAACTACCTCTCCTCGATCGGTAGCAGCAGGATGCGATACCATCCTCTAATGTGACGGTCATCTCTAAGTCTCCCACGGTCGGGAAGGATGGAACCACATTTGGACGACGGGATCCCACAAATTTTTGCTTTCGCGATGAGGGCGGACCATCAGACTGTGATCTCTCTCTATCACTCTGACTTGGACCCCGCTGAGTCCCACTCGCGCCATGATGGCCCAAGCGCCGCAGTAATATGTGTGGCCTCATCCGACTCAATAGTGGAGGCATCCATCACGATCGTCAATGCTGAGTGCTTGCCAAAACCAACCCACATTCTTAGACCTACTCTTATTTATATAACATCTACTTTACCAATCTAAAACCCCCTTTTGTAACTCACCACCCAACCCACAAAAACCTAGACCCTAAACCATAAACCTACACAAAACAAAACTCAAACCCAACCACACACTCAACCACCCAACCCACAAAAACCTAGAACCCTAAACCCTAAACCCTAAACAACAACTCAACCCAACCCACCCACTCAAACACCAACCCAAAACCTAGACCCTAAACCTAAACCCTAAACCTAAAACAACCAAACTAAAACCCAAAACCCACCCACTCAACCACAACCCACAAAAAACCTAGACCCCTAAACCCCCAACTCACCCAAACAAAACAAAACAAACTAAAAAAACTCACAACCCAACCCACAACACCTAAACCAACCCAACCCAACCCAACCCTAACCAACCCCAACCAACCACCCAACTCAACCACCCAACCCCCAAAAATCCCCCACCAATCCCAAACCCCACCGAATACCGGCCGATGCGCGACCGACACCAGTTTCCCCCAAACACATACCTTACCATCTTTTTTTCGGACAGATGTCGGGCGCCTAGTGACCGACATCGGTCACGTATCATCCCCGGCCGGAACCCAAGCGGCCCCCAAAGACCATTTTTCACCTCATTTCTACCACATTACCCACCCAACCACACCCACCAAATTTTTACACACCTAGCCGCCTTACCCCTATCTTACCTATCTATCCTCTCTCTTTTTCAAATTACGTCTATTTACTCCTCATTTCCTACAACAACTAAATTCCTACCCAAACCCCCAATTTCAATTAATACAACCCAATGACCTACCGGTACGACGACACGTCGTCGTGGTGGGATGGGTGGTGGCGGTCCAGCTGGTCCAGCCCCCCCAGCTCCTCCTGCCTGTGTCATGGCTCCAATCCTAGTCTACCGGGTCCCTAGCCAATCACTTGCTGCCTCCTCCTAGATCGGGCCTACTATCAACTCTCTCCGCCAATCAAATAGCTCCACCTCACTCAATAATCCTCCAAATCAACTCTCCACGTCAGACAAGTCGCTATGGTTTGCAAATCACAAAAGTGACAATGACAAGCCGTATTTTTGTTTTTATAGGTTTTTCGTCTTTAACCGATATCGGTTTCGTTTTGCCCTAAGAAACCGGTATCGGTCTACTAACCGATATCGGTCCAGAGGAATCGACATCGGTTCTCTTCCAAACTAAACCCCAGTTTTTGCCCTTATTTATCATTTGCCCCTTTTTCAACCAACATCACCTATATCCACCCTTGCCGAAACCATTTCTCAACCTACCTATTTGGCCCGACCCAAGGCCTCAACCTACCAATTGGCCCGACCTAAGACCTCAACCTACCAATTGGCCCGACCTAAGGCCTCAACCTACCAATTGGCCCGACCCAAGGCCTCAACCTACCTATTTGGCCCGACCCAAGGCCTCAACTTACCTATTTGGCCTGACCCAAGGCCTCACCCTACCTATTTGGCCCGACCTAAGGCCTCAACCTACCTATTTGGCCCGACCTAAGGCCTCAACCTACCAATTGGCCCGACCCAAGGCCTCAACCTACCTATTTGGCCCGACCTTAAG
>JAHRHJ020003711.1:0-126413 GCA_019776745.2 Taxus chinensis | reverse complement strand
ATTCTTTGATCTATCCTTGGTTGATAGTGGATAATTGAATGTTGTCATGTAAGTGCTTAGATGGATACTATATCTTGAGTTAATATGGATGTACATGTAATTGTGCTTATCCATTTCACTACTGACATTTATTGTGGTATAGTTAGAATGATGTTCCATGATTGATTTATTGATATTATTTAATTATACATTGTATAGAGTAGGTATGTTTAATATGTGAATTGAGTGTGCAGATTACATGGCACAAAGGAGAATGTGGGTTTCAGAGTTACACCTCAAGTTACACAAGTGGCTGACTGGGCCAAGTCCTTTAGCCATGCATGATTTTTGTGTAGCCTTGTGTGTATGTGGCATATTTATGATTGGACACCATTGGTGATTCCTAATTGTAATTATGTTAATTGTATTTTGTTTAAGCCTTCTGATAAATGTTAGTTTAGGGACCTAATGGTCCCTACATGTGTTATAAGTGTTTTATGTTAATTAATCTTGTTGTTAGTGGTTGGGACCACCTAATTATCATTTGGGTGGGCCCCACCACCTCTTCCCTTTGAGCCACTTTACACAATCTCGAATTTGGGCTAAATGTGGCATTTGTTAAGGGCCTCTTTTCACTTTGGGGGCCTCCCTTACATGGAAATTAGACCCCTTAGACCCTACCTATGGGTAGGGGGTCTCTTTTCAAGGTCAAATGGGATTTTCCCTCCCATTTGATTCCTCTCATGTCACCATCTTGTAAGTATGGTTGATTTTTGTGTTTCTTAAAAAGTTGTAGTGTGTTGGATTTATTTGCATTTTAGGGAATTTGGGAGATTACCTCCTAAATGTGTTTTATTTTATACCTCTATTGTGATTTTGGGAATATTTTGTTGGAGAGATGAGATGGGTGACACATGTCACCCTCTCATTTGTGAGGATTGTGAATTGTTATTATTTTTATACTTCCTCATGGAGAGGGGTTGGGACTTTTAGCTTGTCATTTTTTACTATTAGAGTTGGAGAGAGAGTTTGGAGCTTGGAGCTTGGGAGTAGTTTATTGTCTTAGATTTGGATTGCTTGTTTTGAGGTAGGCTTCATACTCTTGTTTTTTTTCCATATAGTATAATGTGAAAATGAAAGAATGATTTGTTTGAATCTTTTTTGTTGCATGTTTGGTTGTGGGGGTATTGTGTGAATTGTTGTTCTTTTCATTTTATCTCCATCCATCCTACTTTTGAGGTGGATTTTGGAATTGTATGGGGAAGAGGTAGGAAACCCCCTCTTACACCACATGGATTGATGGGAAAGCCATGATGGTCTTCTTTTTATTCCTTCCCTCATATGGTTTGATGTGGATGAAGGACTATTCGTATTGGTTGAACCTCCTTCTCCATCCTTGTCAAGGAAACCATGTTTGGTTTGAAAATCCTTCCAAGGAGGAGGCTTTAATGTTTGGGATGGAGTTGATAAGGAGGGTATTTTTGAATGGATAGATAAGGAGGGAATGTTGGAGATTTTTATAGTGTTCCTATGGTTGGTTCACATTTTGGCTTCTTATGGGCTCCTTGTCACTCTTCCCCTTGAAGGAAAACATGGAGTTTTTCCTCATGTGATAAGTGTTTTTAATTAGGTTGTTTCGTGTTGAAAATTGTTTGTATGTGTGATTGTCACCCTTTATCTCCCTTTACTTTTGCAAACTTGAGGAATGCATCCTATCTCTCCCATGGGCTAAGACAAAGGTCAGCATGTCCTCCATATGTTGGAGATGGTATGTGATGATGCTAATTGGTTGGGAGGTAACCAATTTTTCTTTTGTGCTTGAAGACTTTTTGGAGTGAAACGAGCAGATTTTATTTTATCTTTGGAGAGGTCCAATGAAATTAGGACCCCCTTTTTAGCATGTTGTTCCCCATTTTGGGGAGGATTAACTTGGATTTTATTTTGTTCTTGTAACATCATGTTGTTATCTTATTTAGTTGCATCTTTCTCTGGGATGATAAGAACTTGTAATAAACACTTATAATGTTGATCTATTGTCAGCACTTTAGTGATAGCACCACCCCTTTCAATCATAAAGAGTGTTGTAATCTTGTTCGTCACCTGTTCCAACCAACCATTCATTATTCATTGCATTTGTCATAAATCTTATGTTATTAATGGCAAATCTTGTCATTATCTATGATTTTATCCTTATTGATAAGGATATTGTAAATTAAATTATGGTAGATCCAAAAATCTTTCATTCAGCATTGTAAAATTGAAAATCCTTACCCCTTGACTAGGGAATCCCATGAATGATTGAGATTATAAAAATGGTATCATTGTCCAACATATAATACATGGTTTGTGGTAATCTAAAATCCTATGATCATATACATGTATATAATATGTTTATCAATCTGACTTCAACCCCTTTACTGAGGCATCCAAATATTAAATAGTATTGGGATCCCACATGCTTATGTTTATAACAATGAATGGGGCCTCCATATAGTCAACATAAATAGTATCTTATATTATCATATATATATACTACCCATAACCGCTGTCATTTGAATGTTGAACTACATGGGCATTGTCCTATCATTTCGAGTGGCTACCCGCCTCACATATTACATTCCTACACACATTTTGATTGGGCATCATATTACCTTTCTATAGATATTCTAAAAGTAAATCTTTTGTGCTTTGATTGATTATTGGTACGTAATAATCCTTCAAAGATAGGGAAAATGTAGACATTAAAATGTTTACATGAGTAATTAACATTAATCATGAATCCCACATTTTATCCTTATCACCATCTATGTGCCAAAATTGACTTTTAATCCATTTCCCCTAAATTAATCCATTTATTCTAATATTTCAGCATTTATGTTATTCCATTAAAAATATCTTTTATAGCATCTATTATATCTCATTAATCCTTTTAACATTTCATCCTTATGGTATCCCTTTTACATATATCATATTAAACCTAAAATAATCCTTATCATTGATAATTGTGTGTGTGTGTGTGTAATGTGTGTGTGTGTGTGTGTGTGTGTTACCTACCCTACACATACCTACACCTAGGCTCTCCATACAAATACATCTCTAATCATACATAGATTTAACCCACATATATATCTATATCTTATGTACATCTTATAACCTATAAATGTAGAATACTTACATACATATATATTTCCCTCTTTATTTTCAAATGTTCAAATGAATCTACACTATATATTGAATTATATATATGTCATACATAGTCATACATATATGTATATGTATGTATACACACATATAATTCTATACACAAATCCAATCCTCTCATAAATTTTTATCCCTTGGTTGAGTGTAAAAAATGGATTAATAAGAATTTACCCTCCAATTTTCTGCCTCACAAACTCCCATAAATTTGCACTCTCATCTTAACATAATGAGTAAGATGTTTTGAGGAGGCCATACCCTTGCTACTTCATCTTTTGAGGCTCATCAATCATCCATCTTCATCCTTAAATTCTCAATCAAGCTATCCATAGTCTTAATCCAAGCATCCAAGAATCAGATCAAACCAAGGGGAGGCACTTTCCAAGTCTTCCCACTCCAAACCAACCAATATTCCAAGTCCGCAAGCAAATACACCATCAAAGAAGGTCAGGATTGCATGCTAGACAGTAAGTGCAAATATAATTCAGCCCCTCTTTCCATTGGTGCTTTTCTTTGAGGTATAAAAATAAAGGCCGAGTGTTAGTTTAGGATTTAAATCACTTTTTTCCTAGTTTGCAACCAACACCATTATTTTATGCTACATGTATATACATAGATACATATACATACACACATACATATACAGAAAAAATAGAAACCTAAAATTATAGTTACAATACAAATGATATTAAATATGTATATGTATATATGTGTGTGTGTGTGTGTGTGTGTGTGTGTGTGTGTGTGTGTGTGTGTGTGTGTGTGTGTGTATCTATATCTATATCTATATATTTGTGTGTGTGTGTATGTATATATATGTATATATATATATATATATATATATATATATATATATATATATATATATATATATATATACACACACACACACACACACACACATATATATATATATATACATATATACATATATATACATATGTGTGTGTGTGTGTGTGTGTAAATATACATATATATACATACATGTCACACACACACACACACACACATCTATACATACATACACACACACACACACACACACACACACACACATACACACACACACACACACACACACACATATAATATATATGTATATATATATATATATGTATAAATGTATATATGTATATATGTATATATAAAGTTAATTCAGTGTGTGATATGTGTGTGTGATTGTGTTTTGTTTTAATAAAAATAAAAAACTTTTATTGGGAAAAATAAATTTAAGTTGTGATATATGAGGAAGTGGAATTAATTAAAGGAATATAGGGGCAGGGGGAAGGTTGGCCATGCCGTGCCCCCTTTCCTACATTTCAAATCCAGGTGTGGTGTGGTCACGGCCACACCACACCCTCCCCTTAATCCTGTGGTTACTCTACCCTATGTGACCACAATCCACCCCAACCTTGAACCCCATTTATAGTCACCCCAGGCTGACTCTTAATTAACCTTAGCCCTATGTGGCCAGGCTTCCATGTAAAATCTCTATCGCCCCTTTGTTAATAATGGCTTCAGACCTTCAATAAAAATTTTAAGAAGTAAATCTTCCATATATGTATGTATGTATGTATGTATATATGCATGTATGTGTGTGTATGTATATATGTGTAGGTATATGTATATATATGGTTACATACTATGGAGGTGTTAAATAGAATATTTGTGGATATTAAAAATAGAACCAAATATTTGACCTTGGGTTTAACCAAAATTTAAAGAAGATAAAAAATAACTTGGGAAAAAAAGTAGCATTCCTCGATTAACAGATCCGAATGTAATAAGATCTTTTAGGAATGGAAGTGAAAATGTTCTCCATGATTGGTTGATTCATCTTGCCTCCATCCTTCTTCCCCCAACATGAAACCCTACTTGTGCAAAAAGAGAAGAGGAAAAACAAAATAAAACAAAGATTAGGTAATGATTTAATCATAAATAGATGATTAGGGTTGTAGGAATGCCCTAAGGATCTAGGGCCTATATTTGATCTCAATCCCTATGGTTAAATCCTACACCTTCATTAAATTTATGAGATGTGTGGAATATTATGGATTTTATTTAAAATAAACATAAAATGGGACTTAATTAATTAGAAATATGGGTGGGTGTGAGTTAAATAATTAACTAAAGTGGGGCTACATCTACTTAGGGAAAACTTTTAAAATTGTAAATGCCAAAACTGGGAATTAAATTATTTGGGAGTATGCTCAATAAACTATATGTTGGGTAATATTGGGTGGGAACCTCTTCCGAAATTAATTAAGGGACCAGGGGTGACCTGCTTACGAATGAATGGAACACATTTGCAATTTACATTATTACGACAATGTTTAAAACCATATGGTATATAATAAGCAGTTTTATAAATGTATGGGTATTAATTAAGTCATTGGTGCACAAAGTAGTGTTTTAAACCTATTAATAAAAAATTAAAGCAATAAAATGTATTTAAAGAAAAATAATTTTTAGGTGTTTTAGGGATTTTACGTTTTTGATGTGCCAAAAAAAATATGGGGCACTACATCTGGTATTAGAGCTCAGGTTTACACACCAGACAGTCTCTAGGTAATTCATTAAAATTAATTAATGATGGATAAATCAATAAACGAAAACCATTTAAATCATTTTTGCTACCTTAAACAAAATTATAACTTACCTTTCCTTTTCATACACAGGATGCCTACATGTGGTATGAGACAATTGATTCATCAAGGATTTGGGACGTAGGTCACCTACACCCAAGCCATGTGCCCCTGAGTTAGGACAACAAATATTGGAGGCATTACAGTAGATGATGGGAGTTCTGTAGCAGCATCTCCCTCCACAATAGCAATCCAGGAGAGGATACTTGATTGTCAAAGAGAGGATACAACACCAGACGAGGGTGCACACTCGGAGCCACATCAACATGACAATCAGAGACAAGATAGGTCTCGTAGCCCCTTCATTCACCTTGAGAGAGTGGCCTCTCTTTCATCGGAGCTGCTCTCACAGCATTGAGGGACCGATTCATGAGAGGATGACCACATTCACCAGATGTGGAGATGGTTGGGACATCAGCGTCAGGATCGTGACACAGGAAAGTGTGATTAAGGATCTCCTTTTCTTATAGCCACCCACTTACAAGTGGCACCTTAGATGGATTTGGGTCTGAGTCATGGCTCCTGAGCCTCAACATTTGCTTTAGATTGCACTCATATGAGAGCAATGTCAAGGCTAGGTTTGTTATACACCTCCTCTGTGACGTAATAGGTGTATGGTGGAGGAATGAGGAGTGAAATCTCCATTTGACTAGAGATACAGTAACTTGGGAGTTGTTTGAGGAGCGCTTTAGATCCTGATACATTTCTAAGTACTTTGTTCAGAAGAGGATCGATGAGTTCCATGATCTCCGATAGGGTTTAGGCATGGTTACAATGTATGAGAGCCGATTTATGGATTTATTGCAGTATGTGGATTATCTTTAGGACGAGAAATTACAAGTCAACATGTTCATTCAGGGACTGAATGCAAATATAGCCTAGGGAGTCAAAATTCTATGTCCTCTGACACTTGAGAAGACCATAGAGATGCCTACCTAGTTAAGGAGAATAAGAACAAGGCCAAAGAGCACAGAGATAGGAATAGGGGTAAGTTTTAGAAGAGAGGATGCAGTCATTTCAGGATCAGAGGTCACATGGGTACAACACCACCCCCTAGAGGAGGATTTAGGCCTCCATAGTTCAGTCTCGAGACCTCCACCACACACCCAGTAGCAATCACAACACCATGCACATCAGCAGTAGAGGACTAGGAAGACACAGGGTATGTAGAGAGGTGAGAGTTTGAGGGGTTTTTGTGAGTGGGTAGAGATAGGAGACAAAGGGTACCTAGTAGGTACAGTCCAGTTCATACTCAGTATTCTACTAGAGTCGGGCCAGTAGGTTCGGTACACCAGAGTATATGAGGGACCCCTTCTCAGAGGGGTTAGCAGGATGTTTTATTTTTGGGTCCCTTGATCAGTATGTGTGTATGTGTCTACATAAACCCGCCACCATTGATAGACAGAGAGTTCCTATCCTTAAGTAGATAGTGGTAGATGTGGGATGCACCCATCGTGTCTACACAGCAGCAGATAACTACCAGGCCAAGCATCAGGACATAGTTATCAAGACTACAGGTACTATCAGGGGTATTTCTATCTCAATTATTTTTTATTCAGGAACATCAGATTCATTTATATCACCATCTATAGTGGACCAGTGTGGGCTAGTGGTGGCTAGGCAGCCAGATAGTTGGCAGGTTGAGTTGGCCTCTAGGGCCAAACTCACAGTGGATACCTACATGGAGAGTTGTATACTTGATTTGGGATTATTTTCCATACCTTGGACCTTCGAGTGTTACCCATTAGGATCCTACGAGGTTTTTCTAGGCATGGATTGGCTTGAGTCTCATCAGGCCAAAGTAGACTATAGGAGTAAGATCATTGAGTGTCAGGATGACCTTGGGAATTTAGTTGTTATCTATGGGATGTAGAGGCCTATCTCCTTGCGTATGATCTTGGTTAAGAAAATCAAGTGGAGCATGTTTGAGGGATGCTAATTATTTGCGATTATGATTAGTGATCGATCAAAGAGTACTTCATACAATTCACCTCTTGATAAGCATGCAGTATTGAGGGAGTTTGTAGATGTATTTCTGAGTGAGCTTCCTGTATTACCACCCTCGTAGAGAGGTGGATTTCACCCATAGACCTAGTACTAGGAGCAGACACCGAGTCTCTAAAGGGAACCTTATCGGATGATGACTCCAGAGCTTCATGAGCTCAAGATTCAGCTAGATGGAGTTGTTAGGAAGGGCCTTATTTTACCCTAGTGTGTCTCCATGGGGGCGCTAGTTAGTTTTGAGAAGAAGGATGGTTCTCTCATACTTTGTTATGATTTTAGGGAATCTTAATAAGGTCACAATTAAGAACCGTTATCCAATTCCAAGGATTGACTACTTGTTTGATTAGATGAGTGGAGATAGAGTGTTCTCCAAGATTGATCTCAAGTTAGGATATCATCAGTTGCACATTGTAGATGTAGATATTCATAAAACAACTTTCCACACTCGTTATGGGCATTATGAGTTCACTGTTGTACCTTTTGGTTTGATCAATGCCCCAATTTTTTTCATGAGCCTCATGAATGGGGTTTTCAGGACCTTTTTGGACCATTTTTTCTTGGTGTTTCTAGATGATATATTTATTTATTCTCATTCGGAGGAGGAACACAAGGAGCATTTGAGATAGGTACTACAGGTTTTGAGAGATCATAAAGCTTTTTGGGAACTTAGAAAAGTGAATTTTATTTTAGGTCAGAGATTTAGTACTTGGGTCACATCATTTAAGGTGATGGTCTCTCAGTAAATACCTCTAAGATACGAGACATTTTTGATTGACCAACACCCACATTTAGTGACAGAGGTGAGGATTTTCATGGGATTAACAGGGTACTACCACAAGTTTATATAGGAATTTTCTAGGATTACACATCCTATTACTTCTCTTCAGTGAAAAGGGAAAAAATTTGACTGGTCAGCAAAATGTGATCATAATTTTCATTTACTTAAGGAGCAAATGACCTCGCCACCTATCTTAGCAGTTCTAGATATCTACTAGGAGAGTTTTTGGTTTGTATCGATGATTCATTAGAGGTTATGGGAGTATGTTCTTATGTAGGAGCATCGAGTCATTGCTTTTGAGTTGTGTAAGCTCAAGGATTATGAGCTTAACTATCCTACCCATGACTTGGAGCTTGCAGCAAGTTGTTCACACTCTAGTGCATTTGGCAGTCATTTCCTTTTGGGTAGGCCTTTCATTTTGAGGACCGATCATTGCAAGCCTTAGAACATATCTTCTCACGTCCGAACCTCAACAGTCGTCAATGACATTGGATGGAGTTCTTATGTGAGTATGACATGGATGTCCAATATATCAAGGGAAAATAGAATGTCATTGTAGATGCACTTATTAGATGGTGACATGTGATTTCCACTATGACACTATAGTCAGACCTTCAGGGAAGGATTCTTCAACATCTTCTAGGATAGATTTTATGAGGGTGCTAAGTAGATGTTTGAGTCACGAGGTTTCCGTAGAGGGAAGGTATTCAAGGTGTATTATGGAGGTAGATGGTATAATTTAGTTCCAGAGGCACATTTATGTGCCTAAGATAAGTGATATTCACAACTTCATTCTATCAGAGGCTCATCGAGCCCCATATGTAGCACATCGAGGAGTGAATAAGATGCACATAGATCTGAGAGATTTTTATAATTGGTCAGGTCTCCATCGGGATATAGAAAAATTTGTAGCTCATCATCTTGCGTTTCAGAGGGTCAAGGCCAAATATTCCCATCTTGCGGGTATTATATATCCTCACAACATTCCTGAGTGGAAATGGGACATCATCTCTATGGATTTCATTATCGGTCTCCCCATGTCTTCTTATCATCATTATGCCACTATGGTCGCTATGGACAAGTTGACCAAGTTTGTGTACTTTTTCGCCAACCAAGGTCATATATAATGCACTAGCCATTGCTAAAGTGTTTATAGAGGATATTGTCAGATTGCATGGGATTCTGAAGACCATTATCAATGATAGGGACACCATCTACACTTCAAACTTCTTAACTTCCTTTAGGGCTACTCTGGGTACATAGAGTAATTTTAGTACAACATATCACCCAGAGACAGATGGGCAGACAGAGAGGGTTCATAAATTACTTAAGGATATGTTGTGAATGCATGTGGTGGACCAGAAAAAGAAGTGGGAGGACTACCTACACCTTGTTGAGTTTACCTACAACAAAAATTATCACATTTCTATCAGTATGGCTCCATATCAGGATTTTTATGGGAAACCTTGCAGGTGACATTTGAGTTGGGATAGGATACATGGCATGGTTGTGCTTGGTCCAACTTACCTTCAGGACTTGGAGTAGCAAGTTATTTTTATTAGGTAGTGCCTTGAGTAGGCTAGAGCATGCCAGAAGGTGTATGTAGACACCAAGAGGACCGAAAGTCACTTTGTAGTGTGTGAAAAAATTTCTTGAGAGTTTAGTCACATATGATTCGAATCCATTATGGAAAGGGTTCTAAGATTTTTCCTTTCTTTGTGGGGCCATTTTAAATCTTGGAGGTCGTAGGTCTAGTTACCTACCACCTAGTCTTTCCACCACATCTTTCACGGGTGCACGATGTGTTTCATATTTCAGTTTTATGTAGATATGTCCCTGATATTTCCTATGTATTGGATTGTTCAGAATTATAGGTGGAGGACAAAGGACAACAGAGATTGGATCCCATGCACATCTTGGAGCACTAGATATTGGCTCTTTAGGGGTGAGACTTGGACCAAGTTAGAGTATAATACTATCAGCAACATATTTAATATGTATATAGCCATGTGAGATTTCTACCTGTAAATACAACATTTCATCTCAAATGGAAGAGAGATAAAAGAATGGATGCAACATGAATATAATAATTTTGACCTATCCAGGTTATAAGGCCCACAATTATTGAAAAGAATGAAATTACTGACACAACACAATGATAAGGGACAATATAGCAAACAATATATTGCTTAAGCAGAGTGATTCCACTGCTAGGATGAACGACCAAAACGTGTCCACTTTTACCCATAATTGATCCTATTGACATCTACACACCCAAGCTAACATTATGACTTTCTTCGTAATCAACACATGCACGAAATAAATATTAAAAATGTTAATTTCACTAGTGCATGTCAAAAATGCAGACCCTTCGTAATACACACATATCTACATAGAAAATAAAAATTAAACTTCAAAGTACTTTACAACTCATACTTAAAATGTACACCTATCTACATAAAAAAATAAAAAATAAAATTCAAAGTACTTCTCAGCTCGTGCAATTGCTAACCATTATGTTCAAATAAGATTGCTCAAGGTGAAGGTTTTTTTTTTTTTAATTACAACGTTTTGTCTATGATGGAATAGAGATAAAATAATGGATGCAAGACCAATATAATGATTTTATTTATATAGGTTATAAACAAGTTGCCGCTTGTCTAAAGTGTTACCCACATATATAAAAAAGAATGGTGGTGCCACTGCTGATATGAATGACCAAAATAGACCCATTTTTGCCCACAATTTATCATATTAACATCTATGCAACATTCATCACAATCAACACATGCACAAAGTGAATATTGAAGTTGTTGATGTAATTGATACATGTCAAAAATGAAGACCCTACCCATAATTGAAAGACACGTCTATCTACATTGAAATAATAATTAAACTTCAAAAACACTTTTGAACTCATGTACAATTGTTCAAATTTATGCTTAAATAAGATTGTACAAGGTGAAAAGTGTTTTTTTTCTTTGTTTAATTACGGCGGACACTCCTTAGTATGCTTAATTTTCACTAGAAGTTGTTTAAATCTTGTAAAAAACAATGTGCACGAAAAACCACAAACATCGTGTTATCAACCCACGTGAAGAGGGAAGCGAAACAATTTTAACGTGTGAAATACAGCTCTTGTTCGAAGCGGCCACGTTTTTGTTCAATCTTGATCCAACTTTTCTTTTCCACATTTTAAAGCGATCTCCTTCCATTATCCAGCACTGTCTGCAAGCCATACGCAATGAATACAGGACTAGAGGAGGTGAAATTATTAAGCGGTTGGGCAAGCCCATATGGATTGAGGGTACAGTTGGCTCTCAAAGCCAAAGGTATCGAGTACCAATATGTAGAAGAAGATCTCAAAAATAAGAGCGAGCTGTTACTGAACAGCAATCCAGTGTACAAGAAAATCCCTGTTCTGATTCACAATGGAACACCCATTTGCGAATCTCGCATCATCGTTGAGTACATAGACGAGACTTGGCCTGCACCGCCTCCATTGTTGCCCACTCATCCATATGACCGTTATCTGGTGCGCTTCTGGGCAGACTTCCTCGATCATAAGGTATGCAAAAACAATGTCTGCTATTAAACTCCTGTAATGTTAATATGCAATAACTTATATCAGGATAAGAATGAAGTTATGATCATTGTTTGGTTTTACAGTGGATAGAGGTCATGGGCCTGGTTTTCGGCAGGTATGAGCGCAGAAAATGAGACCGTTGTGTCTAACAAGGGGCACGATGAGTACGCCGAAATGGCAATCACAATGGAAAGTGGCGTAGCAGAAATGGAGAGGAGAGGGCTAATTTACGTGGAGGGTAAGACCAGGGTGGGATACATGGACGTTTGTTTCGCTTCATACGTTGCTTTGTCTGTTCCATTGGACGAGTTGTTTGGTTTAAAGCTGCCGGGCAGTGAGAAATGCCCCAACTTGCAAAAATGGATACAGAATCTGCTTACCAATGAAGACGTGAAGTTAACGTTGCCAGATGCTAGTAAGTTAATCAAGGCTATTGGGGAGGGGATGATGTATTTCTGTAATTACCCTGATCAAAGTTTCCTTCGGTCAGGGTTGTGATAAGATCAGTTCCCATTTTAAGCTTTTATCTTTTCATAGATTGGTATGTTCTGCGCCCATGACAGTTTAAATATGCTACAAAAAATTTATAAAGTTATAAAATTGCTTCAACGGTTGTATGGAGTTGATTGGACCCATTCTAATAATTCTTAGTAATATTATAGATATAATGATTCGTTATTGATTGGTGATACTTGGAAGAAACTTGGGTTTGCGAAAAATACATGAAAAGAATGAGTTGCAAATTCTCAATATGGCCAAGATTATTGACTTCTCCAAATAAAATAAATTTTCTTAGTGACGATCAAATGGACATTAAATTTAAACTTATTGCTTTTCAATAATTGAATGGACGTCAAATTTAAGGTCAAACATTTGTTAACACTTCATAGACATTACACTCTAATATTACCACAAGTTGCAATTATAGAACATATATCGATGTGTACACAAAAGAAAATGCATCTTACGCATAAGATCTCATAAATTCAAAAATACAAAAACAATATGAAACCACACGAATCAATTAAATTCTTCATCCCATATAATTCTTATAAAATCCATAAATAATCAACATCTAGTTAATTAATGTTAATTAACTATGTAATCAACACTATCACTTAGCCAAATCCTACTCATTGCCCTATCCACGTCACCCGCCACATCTATACTCCACTAATCTACATGTCTCCCTCAATCAAATAAAATAATATAGATAATCATCCTCTATTATCCTCCATGACCACAACCATCAAATAAAATAATGTGAATAATCCTCTATGACCCCCACCATCAAATAAAATAATATAATCATTATCCTAAATTATTCTCCACATATCCCACCACTAAAGAAAATATTATGATTTATCCTCCATGTTCCCCATTATCAAATAAAATAATGGGTCACTTATCCACTATCCCCCAATTTAAAAGTGTTTGCACTATTCCATCACTATTCTCATATTAGGAAATCATGTAAATATAGCATTATTCCAAGCCTAATAGATAGAAAATGTTATGATGATATCATTAATATGCTCATAATTCCCTATATTTCCATCCTCCTTGTTTGCATTTTTTTGGTTTTACAGGTTATTGGAGACAAGAAGAAAGATCTCACCCATGGCTAAGTTGTGACACCGAAAACTTCAAACCAACCAACACACAAAACATGTACCACATCTTTGTCCCTTCGAGCCCCTAAATAGGCATACCATTTCATTGTAGTTATTTCACTTATCATTTCATGTTATTTGATGTTCCTTTTATCAACCTTGAACAAGACTAGGGATTTGATTGAGGCACAATCCCTAGCCAAAAAAACATACTAACATTTATTCTAGTTTTTGATTGAAGGTTAAATTAAAAAGTTAACATGTTTTATTCATGGAAATAATCTTGTGATATTACCTCACTTTTTCAATGGCAACATAATAAACCCATGTTATTAGTATGCTGATTTTGAGCTTATTTGATACATCTAACACTTTGTAGGGTGGATTAATATCCAGACATACGTTTTAGTGACCATGCAATGACACTGATTTTGGTTGTGGATTAACTTATTTGATTTTTGAGTCATGTTAATATAGATTTTATGCTATGTATACTCTTCCCTCTCATCTTTGGGTGATATTAGGAAATAGAAATAGCTACAATATTTTACTTTGTTTGTTGTATGTTTTGACATGTTATTTTACTTTTGTTGGTCTATTATTTTCTTTTTATTTATGAATTTAACTTTGTTTCGTATTATATATTGTATTCCTTTAAACATAAAAATTTTTCTATTAATCATTTTTGTAAAAATCGATGATATATATCATGAGACAATAGATTGTATGCTTTACATGTTCTTTCTTTGCACCCTTAGGTGGTCTTGGGATTTATAAATAGCTATGGTCTTTTACCTTAGTTATTGTTTGTGTTGAGAGGTTGGTTACAAATTAAAAATATCTTATAGCAGTTCCCATAGTCACCTCGATCCATTTCTTGTAGATAAATTTTTATCAATGTGTTTATAAGACTTTTAACCCATTTCATTGGATCTGGAGTAGGCCAAAACCTTAACACTCACTTGCAAATACTTAGATATTTTGTAACTTTAGTTTAGTGCGTTCTAGGGAACTAAATTTTTTTGGTATATTTTAATTTAGTTTTAATGTAGGCTCATTTTTTAATGCCAGCATTTATATGGTTGATGCCCTAATCTGATTTGGATGATGCTAAGCTAATTTAGATGATGCTAAGATGATTTGGTAAACTTGTTAAGTCATTTTCATTCGATTGACACCCTAGTTAGAGTCAACCTTTTCTCTTTTAGAGTAGGAAAATGTTAGGGTAAACATCATTTACTTAGTAATTTTTCATTGTATTTAATTTTTACCTTATATCATAGTTTGTTACTATGTGATTGTGGTAACTAGTTGTTTTACTTAGGTAAATATTGAGTTTATTATTTGATGTTGTTAGATTGTTTTTTAACAATATTTATACTCCCGTATAGTTTTTGGTTTATTATGAGAATCATTGTTGCACTTGTGCCACCTCATTCTTATCTACATATGGATGTCCAATGTATATATACATTGCATCCCATTTTTTTATGTAATATGTTTTATTATCAATTAAAATCTCATAGGCTGCCTCCTCGTATTTCCATCCTCAACATTTGTTATTAGAGATGAGTTAAGGAGAGCTTGTGCAAGAAGAAGTTGTTGTAGAGGGACTTCAGAAAGTTTTAGAGAAAGTTAACTACTCTTGAGAGACTATAATTCCTCAAGAAACTTCCCATAATCACCTTGCATCCCCATAACCTCATGTTCAATCCTATAATAAAATAGAAGGAAATCATTTTTTTTTCACTTATGCCTCATTCCTTGCTGAAATAAATCTGGTTAAATATCACACAAACCAAAAATTTTCCCCAATAGGGGTTTTTTAGCTAAATCTAGCTAAGCATCTTATTTAGTGCTAAAGTTAACAATTTTTCCATATTTGGAGGTGACTGTTGTAGACACAAAATCACACACTTTGGGTAGTTATCTATTCTCGATCACATACTACTATTTGCATTATTCCTAAGTAAGAAAATTATTGATTAACCCATGCCTTTGACCACCGTTATTTTCAAAGTTTATGCTTCTGACTTTCAGTCTTGCACTCTTACTTGCTTAGTTTTTCTTTACACCTTTTGGAATTTTTTCATTTTGGATACCAACGCCTAGCCAGGACGTCAATGCTAAGGTCCCCTATACCCTCTAGGCGCCATTGTCCTCTTTGTACTTTGGTCACATCTTTCTAGGTCCTTCCTATCAATTTTAGCATCTTATCTTCTTGGTAATCTTACCTTTTCAGGGTTAATTACTAAATTCAAGCAAGGAAATCATATAAATATAAAGTTATGTGACCATAATAAGGGACCAAGAACTAAGCATATACTATCTCCACCTAAGGTTATATCCATGAAAGGAATCTATAGCTCCATTTGCATCTATCTAGCTCCATCACAAGGGAAAAAGGATGGTTCATCTACATAAAAATTCATAGGAAGGGAGTCTATTGTTTCCATACACACATACACACATCCTACATCTTATATTTCTTTACATCTTACTAATTCATTTAATAAACATCTACACATTCTAATCTCATCTACGCATCTTGCATTATATATTATGCATCCTACATTACAAACTACACATCACATCGATGTTTTATCATCACCACATCTAATTCACATATTACACATCCTACTCATCTACTTATATGTTGTTGCACTCACTACCCGAGGATGCACTCTAGTCTCGTGGTCCATATTGGAAATGTTGAGGGTATACAAATCAAATGGACCTCATTCAACTCACACATTCAACCATTCAACCTTTTTCTCATGTGACATTCCTAGATTAGTGATATACGTTGTAGGCTACATCAAAACTACTTCTAGCATCCTTTAGTTGTATATGATTTAGGCTACATCATCTCTTCTTCTAGCATCCTTTATTGATATATGCTTTAGGATAAGTCATCACTTATTTCCATTATCTTGTTGTGATATATGCTGTAGGCTACATAATCACACATTCACAAACCTCATCTCTATGTCTCATATCATCATTACACATTCACCACATCATGCTATACAAAAAATATAGTTCAAACCATTTCTCGATGACGCACTCTCGTTTATGGTTCATTCTTGAATCTTGAGGGGGCATAAAAAAATGAACTTAACTGCATAAAATAATATTCACTCGGGGGGGCACGTCGATCCCCTATCATTCACTCTAAATTTCATTTCATCCATCCACAACATACTGCATATCTTGGTTACAGTTACTCTTTCTTGAATTTACTTGTACATATTCATGTTATTACACATGCTAGATAGAACTATTTTGCAAAACATCCAAGGTCCTTGTATTCAAAATAAAATCAACAAGTCACCTTTATCTAGACTTTCAAATTCCTGATGTCATGCCTAGATAAGATCCAGTGTAGACGTAGAAATGGATGCTTGAGTGTGGTACCTCGATGACCAGTTTCACAGCGCTTCCTGAGAGGGAACCTTATATCTTATACACTACAGGTGTCATTGATTCATATGAGTTCATAAGGAAAATAAATTCATTGACTTATAGATGAACTGGTGTGATGGACTTTTCATCAGATCAAACATGCTACTCAGAGGAATTCCTGTGTAGCAATATTGTTATGCTTTGCCGAGATTTACTTCCATGATTGGTTGTGGAACATTTTCTGAAAGTGACCTGTGGATTGCCTTGTATAGGATTTACCCTTCGTACAAGGTCGTGGACACTTTTATTTTTGTGAGACATGAGAGGCATAATGAAACCACAGGTGACTATGGTGAATGGTTTTCTTGTCTAGTCTAGAAAGCCCTATCTTGACACAACTGCCTATGTTTAATACCCGAAAGTCGACACAATGATGTCAAGAGGAAGTGGTGATGGATCTATTGCAGATACCAATGCTATGGGAGAACCAATTGAATATGTTCAATTGGTCAGCATGCCCATTGGGTCTTAGGACCAATAAATCAGTAAATTGAACATTTAGAGGTTCTGAATGGGTCATAGGATTCCTTTGGATTGGTCACCTAGTGGAATTGAAGTGCTCAAATCAATTTCGATAGAGTTTGTCTAACTATCAAAGGAAATTTAATCTATGTTTTCTGGTATTGTCATGTAATATCTGAACAAAAACAAAGAAAGAAAACTGAAATCTAATAAACAGTAAATATCAATTTATTTTTTCTAGTTCTAAATAAGCAAATGCTATTTCTACACACTAACTAAAAAAGAATTAAATACAAGTACTTATCCAGTGTGTAGTTAATTACTTGTGTTAAGTATGTGAATCTAGATCTGCAACAATCAATGAACTGAATCTTTATAATCAAAACCCTTTAAACCCTACCTAAGAGGTAGAGAATAAATCATAACTTCTAAGACGATCTAGTGTTGCCCACTATAGTTTCCCTGACAATATTGAAGAGAAAGCTTTCTAATATGATCTTATCTAATGTGATTGCTTGATAATTGAAATAAAAAATAATTTCTCTACACTATTTGATATGATTTGAAATGAATAAATTCAGAATTGATAATTGAAAATGAAATCAAACAAACAAATAATTCCAACCTGGATATTAAAGAACAATGAAAAATCTGGTTTTGTGAATATTTGTCCCCTCAGTTTATCCTTTCAATTTCTGTGTCCACGCGAGTCCAACGGGTGGGAATGCAATAACAATAGAAGAAGAAAAGTGCAGGAGTAACAAAAACTTGAATTGGCAGTCTGGTTGCAACAATGCAGGTGGAAGAATGCAAACATAATTGAACTAAGATTGGCTTTGGAAATTTCCATCAAGAAAGGATGCAACTTTGCAAGAACAAGAATAATCAAAATTAATCCCCCCCGATTTTTCTTGAATACAAGCATGGTTATTATAGGAATTGATTGGGATGGGCCTTCATGCACAAAGCCACTTGACAGTGCCAAAGGGTCACATGACAACAATGAAGAGGTAGTTCAAACTATATTATATCTATGCAATCACAAATAGAAGTGCAAGAATAGATTGCCACAAGACTATTTTTAGGTAATTTGGAATCATATAAAACGGGCAACAAAATTCGTCTTAAAATAGAAGTTAAGTGAGATAATTCCATGTCAAAACGTGGGTGAACTTTCTGGAAAATTCACGTAGAATCACCGCCCAGCTGTAGGGTGACAAACACAGAATGGTTCTAACAGGACCAAATCGCTGCCTATGTCAGGGTGGCAGTTTTGAAACTAAAGGACCAAAACATGCATAAAATGGATCAGAAAAACTAGGAATAAAGTGTGTAAAGGCTAAGTAGGGATGTCTAGGCTACAAATATATACTGTGAATGGGTTTAGGAACTCAAACACCTTCTCGAAAGGATATGAATCGTCATTGGGGACTTTTGTAACCATTTTCTGACAATGTAGCACGTGACGATTTTGGGTGTGTACATATTTCCCCCTCGGAGAAGCATCTTAGCCATGAACAAGGCATAAAACGTTGAGTATGAGTATGGCATTCCCAAAATGGGGAGTTAGAAGCTATACTTGACATGCACCCATGTGTTGGAAGTTTCACTGTATAAGCTCCTGCTACCTGTAAAATGAAAAAAAGAATCAAGTGTAGATAGATAGAAATATCAAAAAAATAAATGCTAAATTAAAACGACAAGAGGACTTACCATTTGTATGGGGATGTAGAAACATACCTGCACCACCATTCCATCCCTGTGAGCACATATTCTAACCCTGCAAGTCACATACACTCAAAAAGAGGTTAAATATAGCATATATACACATACACATATATAAGTTCATTTTCCAATTCATTTGTGCATATTTGATTAGTGGTTTTTTGAGCTCTTGACCCACGGTGACCATTTTTTATGACTCTAGTATAGCCAAAATGACCGTTATGAGATCATGATCATGCCTGTGCAAGTGAGAGACCGAGATGCATATGGTCTAAGAATAGTTTTTCCTCATTTGTTTGTTTTGAAACCTAAAATATAAAATGCTACAAATATTTGTCCTAAGAGGGGTCATTTTCGAAATTTCTTGTTTTAAACTAGTCTCTAGGGGGGCACCTATAGGGAAATATTTTTATTTCACTGAAAAATGGTGAATTTTTTGTGTTTTTGTCAGATTTTTTAAGGTAACGTAACTGTATAGCAAATTTTTTTAGGACGGCTGCACCTTGAGATATGACAGATGGTTACATGATTGCCACCCTAGTCACGATCAGCTGGTTATAGAAATCGTTGCACTCTGGCAAGGAAGTGGTCACAAAAATGCTGCACTCTGTATAGGGTGGTGGTTTTGAACAGAATGTATAAATACTTTTGTTAAGTTAAATTTTTTTGATGTTTTACGATTATTTTATGAGCTTGCCTGTTGAAAAATGTTATTCACTTAATCTCTTCTTGTTTATTTTGGTGGATGCATAAGAAGGAAGAGTACATCCGATTGGAGTTGTGAGCAGGAGTGTGATTAGCTCCCAAAGATCCTTGATCAGCTTAACTCGAGATGAGATTGATAGATTGCAGAGAACATGAATATGGATAATTGCACAGGTGTCTAATGTTACTCCTGTCTAGCCATATACTATGCAACTTATTTTATTATTGGGATGTCGATCATAATACATTTCTGACTACCAGGTGTTAGGGGGTGAGTGGACTATTACTTTGGAGGAAGTGTATCAAGATTCTTCGAGTTTCAATCCTTGGGAGGAGATTGAATCTTTAGGTAGTAGGATCTAGAGCAATGAGGAGTTTTGTGAGCTAGTTATATGGGTGATGTCCATGGTGTCAGTTTGGCTCCAAACAGGGTATGAAGGTTTGATCTATTGCTACCCGCTCCTATCCCCACTATCTGCAAGGCCATCATGAATATTTTGGCTTCGCAGTTGATAGGGGACAAGGAGGGTTAATACATTACTATATTGCTGGGATCCCATTATTACATAGATAGAGGCACATAGCTGCACTTACTGCTTGGGGAGCAGATATCCTTAAAGACTAGCTTACCACGACTTATACCGGGTGGTTCATTTATATGGATCAATCTCTCAGTCACCCCACACTTGTGATGAGTTAGGTTTAGGAGCATATTATACCCTACCAGAGGGTAATTCTAGTACAAGATCCAGGGGCTGTCAGGGCTGCCATATGAACAATGGATGTTAGTGCTTAGAGGGCTGCATCAGCCAGTGCCTATATTGACTACTGATGACTTTGTTGTCCACTCCCTTACCATGATATGACAAGTAGTATGGGGGCAAGATGTGACTACAGTGGGAAGCTTGTTCTACTACTAAATAGTTAGTGGATATGACAAGGAAGGTGAAGACTCATCCATTTGACTGAGTTCCTCAATAGATTCAGTCTTCTATATGTTTATATTCTTCTCCCTATGACACCTGTATATAGGAGTGTCAAGGAAGCTTGAAAGGGTCCTATCAGAAATCCTGGTTGGAAAATAGTGACTTGAGGAGAACTCATTACAGTTAGGCATGTGTTGTTCATAGCCTGATGGGTATCTGGTTTCATGCTCCCACACCTTTTACTTCAGATCAAGGCCTTACCTAATCACAGTGGTGAGAAGGATGATACCTATAGATGTAGGAATCCGATACTTAGGAGGATAGGTGACAGATGATACTGGAGAGGAGTCGAGTGGTGAGGATATCAATGATGGAGTCAGATAATGAAGAGCTGGGTGGTGAGACTGGTGAGGTAAAGCTCAAATAGAGGAGGAGGAGAGTGACCCCTGAGTGGCATGACATCCTCAGGATATATTGAGAGTGGAGTGGGAGGAGGAAGATGCATGGAGATGAAGACCTTAGTCTTTGAGGATCCACTTCCTTGAGATGAAGGAAGGAAGATGAGAGAGTTTGTCATGTAGGAAAAAACATTTCCTTAGAAGTAGAGGAGGAGGCACCACGGGCACCTATTATTAGCTATCACCAGCCATGTACAAGTAGATCCCTGCAAGGGTGCATCGAAGATCCAGGTATGTAGATACCCTTTATCTCAACTTGTTAGATAGAAATGTTAATCCTATTACGTATACATATCTTTTTTTGTAATGATTTCTAACTCTGTCATTGTTTTTTTGATTTGTAGCAGCTATTACAGAGAGATGACGATACCTTATTCATCGAGTCTACCTAGATACCCTACTACTCCCTATCGGAGAAGACCAGAGCCATAGTTGAGCTAGAGGACACATGGGGCAGCCTTTATTAGGATGGCTTCCACACTGATGTTTTTTCCATCTCTCTGGAAGGCAGCGAATGATGATTATGGACTTGACGCTGAACTACAAGCTATGAGAAATACTGAGAGAGAGAGAGAGAGAAACATTGAGGAGGAGCCATTCTCATAACGAGATCAAAAACTAGTGGCCACCACCACATGGGCACTCACAACAATCAGTACATTCTCGACACCGTTGTGAGCCACAGCAGGAGCCCTAGGCATAGTCGTGCATTGTCTCAGGGGTCTCACTATGGACTAATAGGTTGTTGGGCCATTATTTATTGCTTAGTTTGCCATTGTTGTAAGCCATTATTATATGATTTTTTTGTATTTTTCAGGCTCATTGTGAGCATTTTGACCATGCCTTGTGTATGATAGAATCAAGTATACAGAACTTGAATTTATTATGACACATATACATGGACACTTCTTTTTTGTTCAGTCATATTCCTTCGTACTACAGTTAACTTATTTCATTCCTAGTTTACTTCATACATGTGTAGTCTAGATGTTTAGAATTTCCAGTTTTGTATGCTTTTCAGAATACATGCAGGGGATGATAATATTCTAAAAAAAATTCTTTCTTTTTGTTATTTTATTATGCTGATATGTGAGATGATTATGCAAGTACACATTGTAATTTAGAACTTTAACCTTTTTCAAGTAAATATTTGTTACCTCCTTAGTTGTTTGGAAAAATGTGATGAATATGATTTGATAATAATATGAACCCACTCCACTTCTAACTCCGCACAACTAGTAAGATGTGAGGGCTCAACACCGAGAGTCAGAAGGGAGATGCAGTTATATGAATTTGTTGAATGAATGTGATGAGAGAAAAGACAAGGTTTTGACAAAAATCCTAATTTAGAACCTACAAACTAATTCCACACACAGTTTACTACACAATTTAGAATGTGATTCGTTTTTCTAGTTTATCTAGACTTAGATCCATAGATGGCCACTTGATTGAAAAAATATGGTTTTAAGGATTTACAGAACTCTCTTGGAATATACACATCTAACTCACTTCATTTTTGTTGGGATTTTTTATGAATTTCAAAGCTTCTTTTTATTGAATGAACCTTACTTTATTAACTTATTCATTTATTTGAAGAATAACCCCCTACACCTTGTCTCATGCTACTAGTAGGAAGCATGGGCTCATCACCCAAGGACAAGGCATAGGCAAGTAAGGGAACTTCCCTTCCTTTCCTAACCTCACGTTACCAATAAGAAGTGTAGGCTCAACACCAAAATTGGTAGGGCAAGGAAGTGTGTAAATGAAAATTTTGTATTTGATTTTAGACTTGACATATATACTATTTATTTTGATTTTGACTTTAAGATTGTGCTTTTGGGAGGGATAATATTTCCCCTACTCTCAACCCCATGTAAAAAGTAGGATGCAAGGGCTCGACATCAAGGGTCGAAGATAAGGAAAACAAGAAATCTAGGTAAAATGTTTAGAATGTTTTTGTAACTAAAGAGGTGTTTATGGGAAAGATGTGACACTCAAGAAGCTTCTAGAACATACTTATAGGAAAAAGACAACCTAATACCTTAAAAGTAAATTATGTGCAGTAGAACCAAGTATGTAGGCCTTGGTAGGATAAATTTCAAAACTATGTCTTACTTATTGAAAATGATGAAATGATTGAGAAACCTTTTGATGATAATATTACGGATATTTGAAGAAGATGTGATAGAGATTTTGTCCAATATTTCAAAAGTTGATAAAAGTTTCTTGAAAGATAATTTAGTTTTAATTACAAATTTCATTGAATGAGCTAGCAAGATGAGAATGCAAATGTCAGATGCAAGTAAAGTACACATGAGAATTCATGGTGGGAAAAAATGCTGGAACATTTCTAATGATGAAAGAGATTTGATGGATATCAAACTCCTCGCCTCTAAAGACTACACAGTGAAGAAATCACACGATCTTTTATGTTTTTAATCTGCTTGAAAAGGATTTACCATTCTAGGGTTTAGGATCGCAATCCCTACCCATGGTTGTGTATATTTCCAATCATTAAACTCAGTTTGTTCATTTGAAGGAGGTATATCTTGAACCTCTCTGTTGCATGTTCTTGAAATTTCATGGTGTGTAGTTGAGCATGACTAGGCTTATTATCTCAGCTTTCCTATGTACAGCATAGTGACTTACACGTGAATCTTGGTTGTGTAAGGCTGGGATTAAACCTCGTGGGTGTGACATACCTGGGTTTCTGATAATGTTTGCGTATTAGAATCAAGGTACTAAGATATGAACAAGATTTATGGATAGCTTTGATTGGGAATCAGTTCTAGATATTCAACATGTCTCCTCCTCATGTGATATAATTATATCATATTTATAGCTAGGCCAAGACCATTGGCAGTGGCAAGAGAGGCCAGTACTAGGAAGGCTTCCCATTCCTATGTAGTTTAAATAGGAGGAATATTGGCTCATCACTATCTAAGAGCTTAATGATTTCCGTTTGTTATGGTTTTAGTATATACTTGT
Organism: Taxus chinensis; assembly: GCA_019776745.2. NCBI lineage: Eukaryota > Viridiplantae > Streptophyta > Pinopsida > Cupressales > Taxaceae > Taxus > Taxus chinensis. The sequence goes on along the minus strand of JAHRHJ020003711.1, from coordinate 101,881 downwards.
TTCTATGGATACTAATTTACCCTTGTCATGTTTTGGCCACCTCAAATTTCTTTTGGGTCAATACCAGTTTATCCTTCTGGAATGGTTAGGAAGGTCGTGACTAACTGGTTTGATGGTGGTGGCTTGTTTAAAAAGTTTTCTAAGGAGTCTCATACTCTCATATGGAATATTTTATATTCTTATTGAGGTTATATTAGTGTATATGAAAAGGGATTAGGATCCCCTTGGGTAGATGAAGACATTTTTCTCACATGGATGAAATCTAAATCTCTTGGAACAAGGTAGAAGGAATGGCTTTCATTTGATGAATCCAAGGTATACCAAGGATTATGTTGTAATTTGATTCCCTATTCAATGATGTAAAACTTCTGTCAAGATGGTTTTTGGGACCGAGGGTGAATAGAAATAATTATGGTTCCAATTGAGTTTTCCTTCAAGATTGTCATACCCTTGCAATGTGTTTCCTTGTGGAGGACCAATCAGTCTTCCCGTACCCTAACATTCTGTAAGAAAGAGAAGAAGAACCACATTTACTGCAACCCTATCATCAATCATGACTCTCTTAATGCAATTGTTATAAACCCAAACTTTTAAATATAAGGTAGGATTGTCACCACTTTGGTCTATTTCAAGTGTTAGATGTCATTTTGATTATATCGAAAAAAAAACCCAGTATCCATATCGCTCTGTCCTAAAGGATGTATATCAAAGTTGAGTATGAGTTACTTTAGTACTTGGTGGAGATGTAACATGTACTATATGACCAAGACCTATTGCATTGAGTAATGCAGCATGATGAGTAGATGAATTCTTCAGTAAATCTAGGAAACGAGATGTGAGAGAAAATTCTTGTTCAAATATTTTATTAAGTCATATGCTCCTATTAGTTTTGCGATTGTAGGAAATATCATCTTACGAGATGAAAGAAATAATGGGTAGAGGTTTGAGGAAATATATTCCTATATCCTGAGTTGGTGTATCAACTTCCAATGGTTCAAATTCTAGCTCAATTAGTCTAATGATATTTGTGTTGATCGTTCAAACCATGAGGTTAAGAGCAACCCAAGATTTATCATAAGTTAAGGCTTCATGGTCATTATTTCTTATAGGAAATCCTTTGTTCACAGTTCTGAGGATTCATTTTGACATTTTCATAGTATGCGTAGGGAGTGCATCTTGGAAGATGTGCTCACATTAGTGGTGTCTGAGGAGCTAATAGGTCTCGTATAGCTTGGCGACAGAATGTTGGTTCGTTTCAGGGTATACTAAGAAAATATCCACAGAGAGCTACCTTTTGTTCTCAAGGAGCCTTTATAAGAATTTTTTACAATCACAACAAGTTCTTGCATCATGGACCTGAACCTTATGGAAAACCAAAATATAGGTTAGGGATCGTACTATCTAAATGGCATTTGATGAGCATCTTGTTTGTTGTAAATTATAACCCCAATTGTAGTTCTGGAACTAATTGTTATAACCATGATTCGTTGACCCTTAGTTGGAGTTTTGATACTGGTTTTCACCTTGGGTTTGATTTTTCTTTTGCAAGGTGTTGGTTTACATCCATTTTGTTGACAAAATATAGAATGTTAAGTGCCTCTTTAATTACTTGATTTTATTGTTATTATTATTTTTACTGAGTGTTCTTGTTGTTTTTAAAACCAACGCATTCTTTGGTTTGATTAGTAACACCATTTGTGGTAGCACTCCATGATTTTTATTTACACCCTTAGATACTTATTTTTTTGAAATGTTGTGTTTGATAATTTACATTTTTCTAATTAGGAGACAACAACTTCCCATTGAGACCATAGGTCTTACGCATCCACTATCAATAATAGCTTGGTCAATTTGAAAGTGAATGTTCCAAAACTTCGTCATAACTATGAAAAGGAAACTTTTAGAACTTCTTCCTTAGTCTCTCGATTAAGTGAAGTGCAGAAAAATATCACAGAGCTCCATTTTGTTCCATGTTGGGTGTAGTCGCAAATGAATAAATAACTTTATGTCATCATCTGGATAAAATGGGCAGCATATTCATTTTTGCTCCTGTTTAATATGTCAAAAACTCTCTAATCCCTGTACGTAGCAACAACTTGTTCTTATCAAATGCTTTAATGAAATTCTGGAGACAAGTTGCTTAAAATGAGTGTATGGATTGCTTCTGGAATCTGATAGTACTAGTCTAATACCATCTCGTCAAGAGTCTTCAGGAATATTTTAGCTACTATGACATCCCAAGGAAGCAGTTCCATGATAGCATTAGTGTAAGCCTTGATATGAGCATTTGGGCCTCTTTCTCCCTTAAACTTTGGGACAGATTAGGAAAATTGGGCATGGAAGCATGACACAACATATAATTGACCTCAAGGGGTTCCATTAAGTACTTCAATCTAAGCACCCATTGTGTAAGATTCCACCATTAAAGATCCTTGATGAAGGAGGTGGAGGTGGAGGAACTGGATAAGTTGTATTATAGGCATTGCCTAAAACATATGGAGCTCCTTGATACTGGTGTATAAGGAGCAAGGAATGGAATATGGGTCCATCTGAGGGGAATTTGAATACATATGTAAGTGAGGTGGTATGATACCAAGGATATGGACATAGCATGGTGTGAAACTAGGAAACTTTGCATTGCCTGATTATGGTGGCCTTTCGAGGACGAACTTCTGATCTAGCCCTTGCATAGGATAATCTTGGGAATGGATTAGGAGCCATCCCTATTGTCTATAGACCCTATGATAAGATCACATGGATTCGTCTGAATTACATAACCTTATTGTGGAGGATATTGGATTGGTTGTTCATTGGTATGGATGTACCCCTTGTTATCTACTGGATACCCCATATCTATTTTCCTAATACATGTGTTTGGTTTTAATGTTTGGGAACTTTTCTAGTCATATAATTCTACTTAAGAAAGTGGAAATTAGATCATTGGTAGAGTATTTAGTGCCTTTCTTGGGTAAGCCTGCAACGTAGGGTTTGACTGAGCAGGCTACATGATACCATGTCATAAGTTATTCAATGTCACAATTCTTGTCTTCCTTGAGAAGTAAGAATCTTAAGACAAGAATTCAAAATCTTAGAGGCATGTAACCATCATTCTATCCATATACTCATCTATTTTATGAAGAGGATTAGCTATTCGTGCAAATATGTTATCTTTTTGTTGATTACATCAACAATGTGAGGTCTCAACAAGATTCTATGATAAGGACCCTATTCCATTTGAGATAACTGAGTGGTTTGCATTGGGTTGATTGTATTGCATGTTTAAGGATTGATCAACCTCCTTCCATCCTTGCATGATCTAATGGGGTTTGAAGTGTAAAATAGGGGAAGTTTTGAATGTTGCTTGTGTAATTGTCATCCCATCTTGAAAGAGAAGGGGACTTTTGTTGTTGAACTTTGGTGTATATATATATAAGAGCCAAATGGCCCACCAATCTCTCTACTCTAAACATATTTGAGGAGGTACAAAATACCTCAACAAAAATAGGGGAAGAAATGGAGAGGCGAGGTAATAGTAATGAAAGAAAAAGAAACAAAAAGGAATTAATCCTTCATGTTAGGTTCACCAATTTTCACAAATGAAAATCGACACATGACCTTCACATGTACTTGACTCCCCAAGGTCATGCTGAGGCAACTGATGTGGAAATTTATACGGCTAACTATAGGAGAATCAATGACTAGGATATGGTAGTGTGAATTCCTAGTAGCTAGGTCAGCAAAGGGAGATTTAGAGGCTATGACCGGGTAGCATAAATTCCTTTTGGCTTGATTACCTAGTTGATTCTAAATGCTAAACTAGTTTGAAATGTCTAAATTTACCCAATATGGAATTAGCAATCTAAGCTACTACTGAAAGGAAACTAATCTAAACAAATCAAAAAAATTGAAATATTAAAAGCACAAAACAACAATTTTCTTTTATTCTAAATAACCAAATTTATTTCTACGTTAGAACTAACAAGAAAAATAACCCGGTGTGGTTATTCACCTGTGATGAGTGTATTCTAAAACTACAACAATTAATCAATTGAATCCTTCTTAATCAAAACTCTCAATCCCATCTAAGAAGTAGAGAATAAATCACAACTTCAAAGAAGCTATTATTCCATACAGCTTCCCTGACAATATTAAAGAGCAAAACCTTATAATGTAATTTGATCTACTGTAATTGCTTGATGATTGAAACAAGAAAAAAAATGATGTACTCTATATGATATGACTTTGAACGAATGAATGAATTCATAATTCAAAATTTAAATCAATGAAGTAAACAAACAACACCTCGAACCTGGATATGCAAGAATAGTGGAAAATATTCTTGTGTGGATATTTTTCCCCTCATTTTATCCTTTTGATTTTTGTGTCCATGTGATTCCAGTAGGTTGGAATGTAGCAACAACAAAAGAAGAAAGTGCACGAGTAGTAGTAGCTTGAATTGGCAGTCTGGGAAACAATGCACGTAGAATAATGCAAGAACAACTAAACTGAGATTAGTTTTGGCAATTTCCAGCAAGAAAGGAAGAAAATTTGCAATAAAAAGAATACTCAAAATTAATCTCCCCCTTTTGCTTCAATAAAAGCATTGTATTTATAGGAATTTTGTTGGGAAATGGTTGAAGCCACTTGCAAGAAAAAGAGTGACATAAGCACAATGAAGAGAGATTTCAAACTATTAAAAACAATTAATCACAAATAGAAGTGCAAGAATAGATTTCAAAAATGAATTTGTGCTTTGGAATCATCTAAAATGGGCAACAAACACGTCTAAAAATGGAAGTTAAGTGAGAGAATTCCACGTCAAAACATAAATGAAATATTTGGAAAATTTACGCAGGACCACTACCCTACACGGTGTGACGGTTTTAAGACACTTGCCCTACTTAGGGCAGCGGTTGGAAAATTGTTGCCTAGGCATGGTGGTGGTTTTGACACTAAAGGTGAAAACTACTCTAAAATGCAGTGGGAAGCTAGGAAAAAGTATGTGAGGGTTGAGTAGGGATGTCTAGGCTACAAATATATACTGTGAATGGGTTTCAGAATAGGAACACCTTCCGAAAGGATATGAATCATCATTGGGGACTCTTGTAACTTTTTTTGACAATGTAGCACATGCAATTTTAGGTGTGTATAGTGTCCCATGTTTGTAAACAAATTTTCGTGGTCTACATTGTCTTCTTGTTTGTTCTAGCTTAGAAATTGTTTATTTATCCTACATGCATACACGCCTTTACTTGTACTAACACATGTCTCCCAAAAAACTTGTTTACATGTGCCTTGGTTTCTACCAAGCACATCGCCTTCCCCCTAAAGGGAAAAATTTTAGTGTTCGGTCCTCCTTTGGGCCACATTCTCCTTCACTGATGTCGCATTCACCCCAAATGATGGGAGGCACCATTTGGGTGAATTAGTCACCCCATATAGAGTATATACAACACAACATAGTACCGATATGGTATAATTTTTATATTTCATCCATTACATAGTGACCTTACCTATATTTCCTAAGACCATGGGCAATATCACATAGTGGCATTACCTGGATTAATTTAGATTAGGGGGTATATCACATATCGATTGGGTTCAAAAAAGTCTACACAAATCATACACAATAGATTTTATAGGGAAGGTAGTCCTTGGCACACACGTTAGTGCACATCATATGCAATGGTGTTAAATACTGCGTGATATGGTTAAAGATTAGAGGACGACACTCGATAATTTCTCCCTCAATTTATTTCTTTAAATTGGTGTGAGATTGCAAGAAAAACTTTTGTGCATCAACATCATCTAGAGGATCCTTTCAACACTCTTTCCTCATCATGGATCATGTGCACATGTTCCTTTTTTGCATTTTCAAATTTTTTACTTACTTTCTTTACATGTTTGTTACACATATACATACATATTTGAAAACTTGTTCGTCTTCACCTTTGCAAGCCCTTCCATATGGGAAGAAGGAATTCAAACAACATCAACATGGTACTAACAATAGGTACATAGCACACACATCAACATCTACACACTCATTTCGGCAATAGGTTCATTTTTATCACCTTTAACACTTTTTCATTTTTAGTATCCAAGCTCCATATTTTTATCACTCCACGCTTTGTTTAGTCTCTCATGTTTTCTACATCAATCTATATGGATATCAGGTAGAAATCTCTATCTGCTTTATGTTACTGAGCGTTCTTCTCACCAACATAAAGTGGGGGAAAATGTAGACACAAAATCATGCACTTAGGGTAGTTATCTAGTCTCGATCAAATAACATTATTTGCATGATTAAGTAATAAAATTACTGATTAACCCATGTCTTTGACAACCATTATTTGCTTTATGATTTTTATTTCAATTAGGAAATCTTACTTTCTCTTTCTATCTTTACAACTTTAGGTATTTTTCATTCTTTTCACCAAAACCTAGCTAGGACACTACCATTAGGCACCCCCCATCTCCTCTGGGTGCCCTTGTCCTCTTCATACTTTGGTCACACTTTTTAGGTCCTTTCTAGTCAATTGAGCATCTTATATTTTTGGTAGTTGGCCTTTTCGAGGTTAATTACGAAATTTAAACAAGAGAATTATATAAATATAAAGCTATGTGATCATAATAAAGGACCAAACACTAAGCATTATCTATCACCACTTAAGGTTGTGTCTATCAAGGGAATCTATAGAGCTCCATTGCATTCATCTAGCTGCCATCACAAGGGACACAAATGGTCGGTTAATCTACATCACACTTCATAGGAAGGAAGTTTTCTGTATTCCATGTACACATCTATTTACATTTCTTTACATCTAGCTTACTTTTCTCATTATTTCAAGTGTGACTAGCACAAGAGCACCACATAGGGCACGATTTCTACACACACGCACATATAGAACTGCATTGGGTCTGAGATGTAACTGTAGCACTCAATAATAAGTTCACCAGTGTGACAAGTTGAGGTTAATCTGAGCCCCTTCATTTTGCATCTTTCTTTTTTAAATATTTGATGCTATATTTGAGGGTTTTACATGTATCATTGAATTCATTCCAGGTTTACAGAGACATTCGACGATCTACAGCCATTTATTGACATACAAATAGCAATCAAAATTTAGACTAAGTACGAGAGTTATATACCTTGACCAACACCTCAGAGGTGGTTTTCTTGAGCTTTTATGCAGACTAGGGCACCCCAAAATCATGACCTAAGGCAACTACAGGTGCACCCATATCCTTCTCTAAGTGCCGAGACTTGTAAATTTTTTTACTAGTCTCTATGTAACACTCAATCGTTCTATTCAGTCTGGTTATCCACTATGACACAATCCAAAAGAAACTTGAATCACACTAAGTACCTTCTGTATCTCCTTCTTACACATTAGGGTTTTACATATTGTGGTTGGTGCAGTTTACAACCTAGGTGTATTATTTTGTATATTAAGTATTGTCATTTATTTACTGCTAAATATGCATTAGATTAGGCTTTAAATGACATAATTTAGCTTAATCATTTTGGTCTCGAAGATTTACAACTTACAATAAAACAATTAGGATCCCTTTAGTCATGTAACTTGCTTTGGGTTTTTGTCAATTCACAACTTGTCATCTTATGGCAGTATCCCTAAATTGCTCGATTGGCTAGCTTGTAGGAGCTAATGCACTGATGTAGATAGGTACATAAAGTATAATGCATCTCGGTTTCGTTCCAATGAAACTCAGTTCATGTTGATATGGATCATAAGATATAACATGGCTTTTGTAGTTCGTATTCGGCTCGTAAAATATTGCAATTTCCTTTCTAATCCTCATGAACTTGATCATTTCTAATTAATACTGAGGTCAACGATCCATACCTTATGCATATCATGATTCAATCCTATAATATGTTGGTATCAAGCATATCTAACTCGATAATGGATATGAATTCTTACAGTGACTATAGTCCCATTTGCAACTCCTTAAAAATGAGTTAGTTCAGTATTGCTAGCTCAATTTTATTCCATCATGTCTCTTTCTTCATGATGACATTGCTCTTATTCCATCCCTTTTTTATTGAAAGTCTGAATTGTTACTTTTTCTTAACAACATAGTGTTTATAATACTCTATGAATAGACTTTAGTTATCATTAGTAATTGATTAGGTTTCATATACTTAATATTTGGTAGGCCATGGCTCCATGTCATAAAAGCAATGTTTCTCTCAACTAAATACCATGTGCAATCGTCAATTGTGCAATCCTCACCGCAGTGAGAGTATTGAGCACTACTCTTGTTGTTCACAATTGTCATCCATACAAATATTATGACCCATTGACACAAAGAGGTGACTTGACACTACAGGATAAACAAGAGTGTGACACTACTCAATGACCCACATCCTATAGATGACCTACCATATTTACATTCATATGAGGCATTGTTAGGTCATGTAGTTTGAAGGGCATCATGACAAATCTGTGCCAACTGTACATCTACGCCATTGTATTCATAGTTGTCCACCTGCTGCCCAGATGATAGGGCCTTTCTCGAAAATTGGTCTGTACACATAATCAGTCATGGTACTCAAGAAGTCCACCTAGCTCATGTACTCCAATACAAATATTTGTGGTTAGTCAACCTAGAAATAAATTGTCAAGGGCCTAGACACTATATGGAAACAATACAGTCGGTAATATATCTGGGATGCAATCATTAAGTCACATCCTACTACCCAATAAAGACATCATTGATAGTATGCACATTGGATTGCACTTGAAGCTAAGTAATCATTTTCTGTTATGAAGGATATCGTTAGGATCAATAATACTGAATTCATGAATTTCTAGGTACAACAAATCAAGGATAGTCATATGGTATTATTAGCCACTTATGTAACAATACATGTCTTAGTATCAAAATGTTTTTCCTTGCCAAAGGAAATACAATACATAGCCAATTACATTAATATAAATCCTGGCTGATGACAATGGGGGAACTAGGAAAGTGATCAGATTGATATACTCATTTATCCATGCTTTAGGGTCTGGAGTTAATAATGCAATCATTGTACAACAATACCTCTCTATGACGTGATACACAATATGCATATTCTCATGACTCTTGGTAATTGAACATGGATGTCCATTACCAATTCTATTGATGTGGACAATGATGGCACATGGCATCTACCGCTAGAAGCTTTCCTTTCCTTCCGAAAGGCTCATAGCTATCAAATTCCAACGTGACTAGAAGACACATGGAAGGCATGGTGCTTGCTGACCAAGAGTTAGGCTTATCCATTGTGGTGAGCAGACCCTGATCACATGATTTCCTAGATGACATTACATAAATGGGCAAGACCCTATTCACCATGGTCAAGATTGATCCATTGTCAAATTATGCAGGTAGAGACCCCCCTACTATTAATGAACAGCTACAGCTATTAACCCTAGCTAAGCAATCGTACCTATGTTGGAAACACTGATGATGCATTAATTGTAACTAAATATGCACACTTGAGGAACAATGATGAGAAAAGCTTTCTACACATGAACCACACACAAAGTCTATGCATAATAGATAGTTTCATGCACATCTGTCAATGTATTACATACATACATCCTACATGAATAATACCTATGCTGGTAGACATGACCAAATATGTCATTACAAACTACGGAGCCATGATTCAAGTCATTAGGGGACTACTACACATATTGGAGACATGAGGTACGGGGATTGGAAGGGACTAGTGCACTCACTCGATATGACATTCAATCTTCAAACCCAATCTTGTGGGGAAGGACCATGGACTTTGGTGCATTTCTAAAGTGTATACATTACCACAGACCTGTGAGTTCTTCTCATCTAGTCATGGGGGCGTGGGTACACATTCACCCATTCAATATCTGGCAATAGCCCACCCTACCCATTCACCATCTTAGTGATATCACCTTGTTACGGATACATCAGCATATCTTCTAGATCCTTTAGTCCCATGAGCATGTGATACTAGGGGACTACATCATCAAGACTTCTAGTTTGGCAAGTGATAATGTGCATTTAGGATAAATTAAGTAAATCCTACTAGCTTGTAATGATAAGGTAGGAAATGTTACTATGAAGCCTAAAAGCATAGGTTGCACATTGCATAAAAATGGACATGGCTCGATTACATAGAGGTAGATGCATTGGATAACTAATCTAAAATTCATAGATGTGCAAAGAGATGTTGCAGTGAAGCTAGAAAAAGGCGACCATCAAAAATTGATGAAGAATTCTCATAAAGACATGGAATTCTTGACTATTGAGATAGATAGATAAATTAACTTTACTACATGTAGAGTGTCCATTCATTAGGTGGAAAATCCCATTTCCTATCATGGTGACTCAATACATTGTGCACCTCTATCCATGAACAAGCATAGGGTAGACACAAGATCTTGGTTATAACTCGTGCTTAAGAATATTCTTGATTAGCTAGGTTCATGATTATTACAATGCTGATACATTAATCTTAGTATGTCTATAATATCTGCTAGTCACAAATATTATATCTACGCATTCACTAATTCTAATACCAGATCACAAATTATCCAGATCCTACTGAGGCATCTTAAGGACTATGCCATTATAGGTAAAAACAATGGTGTTTCAATACAAAAAATTGTTAACAGTCCCACAACACCTTGGGGGCATCAACACCCTCAAACACTAAGGTGACCTATAATTTCACTTAAAGATTCATAACACATTACTTTATCAACCTCAATACATGTATTGACATATGATTTTATGTTTGTGTGGAACATGCCTTACATGGATGCTTCATGTGGTGCATTGTTTAAAAATGCAAGACTATTTACCACCATGATTATAAGACATTATAATATGACCGCATTGTACTTGCATACATCAACATTGGAAGAACATTCTCTCAATACGGGATTTACGCCATTTGTCTTGTGTGCACACTTGTATGATTTTGGCTTCATTGTCCTTGATTGTCTTATTTTGTACATCATGAGTGCATGTCTCATGTGAAGTAACTTCACTCTTTTCAGTGCTACTATGATAATAACATTGAACATGGATACAGGTTGCATCCTAGCTTAAGACATTATCTTTGGAGCTTACATGGTGGTCGCGTTACATGCATGCTTGTTTGTATTAACTAATTGTATTCCTATACTTTCATGTTTGCATGGAAATCTTGGTTTCTACCAAGCATCTCCCATTGGTCCCCTACATAGTAATCCATGTTTAGTGGTTGGTCCTCTTTTGGGCCGCATACTTCTATGATGACGTCGCATGCTACCCCCAAAGATGGGGGAATCATTTGGGTTAATTAGTCACCCCATACAACAGTCTACACACAATATACACAACACAACACAATACCGGTACAATATAGTTTTCAGATTTCATCCATCACACAGTGATGCCTTTCTTGGAGTGCCTATAACCAGGGGGCAGTTACACAACGATTGAGTTCAACACAACTCTACATAACTCATACATTTGTAACGCCCATTAAAACAACCACTCGAGACCCAAGAACAACCTAGGTTTAGTTAGAAAAATTATGGAATAATTTTTTTCTTTGCTTAAAAGTGTGGCCATGGTCTCTGAGACAGGGTTAGTGCAAAACTATCAGTACTCTAACAATAATGTTTAACAATTAAAAAATCAACCTAGTAAATATTCCAAGCATTTTAAATCCCCTAGATTATAATAAAATATTGGGTTATTTCACATAAAATTATCAAGTTAATTTAGAAAGTTAAGGCCAAGACCAATTAACATTACCAGGTTAGTTTTCTCAATACCCCACTTTCTCACTAGACTTATAAGTCTTCAACCTGATTTTTATCATGTAATAACACACTAAAACTTCCTAAAAACATTCCCATTGGATAGTAAATTTCCTCCCCTTTCCAATGATATAAAGAAGTCCTCCTAACTCCTCATATTTCTCTAGTTATGGGCCGGCAGGACTTGGGAGGAAATTTTTCCCGAAGGATGGGCCTTCGGACCTAGGGAAGAAATTTTTCCGTTAACGCTTTTGGTGAAAAGTGCACATTTGAACTCCACACACCCCGCAAGTTTTTGGCAGGGGCTTCATGCCTAAGAAAGGAAATTTTTAACTTGGGGTCTGCTAAGGACACTTGTAAAAAATCCTAGCCTCAACAGGATGGCGGATCGCTTGAGATAAGATGGAAAATTTGAATTTTAGTTAAAAGGGTAAATTTGGTTCGCTCCTCCACTAAAGCGCAGAAAACGTGTCAACTGATTGGGATTGTGGGTCGGTAGGTTGGTGGACAAATTACATAATTTAAGACTTTTATATTAAAAGGCACAAAGGAGAAAAACCTCCCGCGCCTACAACGACGCCATGCCACGTGTCAGAATCTCATTGACTGTGGGTTGGTCCGGCCATCTGAGAGACTTAGGAAAATTTTCCTTTTTTGCAAAGAAAAGTGCTACACTTTAAAAAACCCAGTGCCTCCACCATCATGTCATGGAAACACGTGTCAACCCACCATTGGCTATGGATCAGTCGGGTTGGCGGGAGAATTTAGGAAATTTTTCCCAAATTTTTTCTGAAGCTTTAAAGTTTAAAAGGGCCCGCTCCTCCGCCAACGCCTCGTGAGGCCACATGGCAGCACCTGATTGGCAGCAGGCTGGCGGGGCCGTGGAGGAAACTTACCAATTTTTCCAAAATTTATTTTCATAAGTGCTTAAGGTTTTAAATGCTTCTGTGTGTTCTGCCATTGCCTCGCGAAGACACATGTCAGTCAACAATTGGCTGAGGGGTAGCGGAGCGGTGGGTAAAATTAGGAAATTTTTGGCAAAATTTTAAAAAGGTTAAATTAAGGGTTGCAGGCCCATGCACCCGCGTGGGCAAGGGCGCGGCTGTGAGGGAAATGTTTTTTTCCAAACTTTCTTTTTCAAACAAAGATTTTTTTAAGGCAAAAGTTAAAGAGTTACTAGGTTAGCGGAGTGGTGGATAATTTCATGAACTTTGCAAAAAAAAAAATTGGGCCAAAATTTGAAAACGAAATTTTTAGCCCGCAGAGTCCACCTGCGAGAATATTTTACTAATTAATTTTGACAGTTAGTTTTTTTTTCTCAAGCCAAATGAAGTGAAAACTTCAGAAGGCCATAAATTTCGATTGGGAACTCAGGTTTTTGGAAAGATCAAAAAATTTCTTTGTACAATCTCATCGAAATCCTCTTTTGCACAAACGTTGAAGGGTCAATTTTGATTAAAATGTTCTACAGGCTTCTAAACGTGTAAACTAGCATTTTTAACTTATAAAAATTTTGTTCAAATTTGTCATTAATTACTTCTCAACATGCCAATTAGGAATGGATGATTTCACTTGGGATATTTTTAGGTTGGATATGTGCAGGGTTAATTTGTTTGATTGATTTGCAAATTCCAAATTACCAATTTTTATATAGCAAATGTCTGCAATTTTGCCTTTGCCCAATTTGAATGATTCTATTATAATTTTCATAAGTATTAATGTTTAATTGGGATTGTTTTGATCTTCCTTAGATGGTTCAATGTCTAAAATTTCATTTATTTCACATAGTTTTACACAGTTGTTTTATATATTTTTTAATAAATATTTTGTAAAAATTACCGTTGAAAACATCTAATGAATTTTATACATTTCAAAAGACATCTTAATCTATTTATTTTATCATACTTCTAAACATTAAATTCATTCCATGCTAAATTTAAAAATTATATTTCCTTCAGATCCAAATGTTGAAAACAAGAATATAGCTTCTAATTTCCAAATCATACATTTTCGAAAGAACAAAGCAAAGTAACATTTTCTTCATACGTGTTTACTTTTCAATTTTCAAAACAGAGGTTTTATACTATATTTCAACCCAGAGATTTAAATAGTAGTAACTCAACTTCCATGGAATTCAGAATGATAACTTATATTTATACTTCCTTCAATTTATTTTGAAAATACAGCATACAAGATACATTTCCTTTCTTCGAATTCACGTTTCTTACACAATACAAATTTTAGAGTATCTCTTTCACATTTAAACATGGGATTTCATTTCCAAAATATAATAACTATCCAATATAAATAATATTACAAATCATCCACTTGAAGTGGGAAAAAAAGGTTTACAAAAATAAGTTTCACAAAGGACAGCCAAACTCTGTCTTCTTTCTCAGTTCCAAAACAACTAGTTGTATGATTTTTTCCATCTTTCCAATTTGATCACAACAGAAGTAGAGGGAAAAAAAAATGCTCTCCACCCAACCAAGACATCTAATGAAAAGGAGAATCCATCCTTCTTCATTGGCCCCTGAGCCCAACCACAATGCAATAAGAAATGTGTTTCAACTCATGGCAACAATAGGCTTCCACAACACACATATAAATTTCACATTTAAAACATAGTCCAAAACAAAATTGTAGTTTACAACCATAGAATAAAGACAAAAAACAACACTCAGGCTTCATCATGCAAGCCAAAGGAGCAAGAAACTATGGGGGATGCTACTTATGCCTCCCAAAGGGGAAATGGGTATCACCACCTGAGAACAAACAACCAAAATATAGTATCATTTCAAAACTTGACATGCCCTTATGCCTCCCCCAAGTACCCCTTATTCCTCACATTTCCTTATGCCTCCCCAACCTCTTATGGCACCCCATAACGAGTAAATAAATGCAAGCTATTTATTTTTAAAGGTGGAACCCAAATCCCAACTCCCTCCACACTTATACCTCCCCAAAACACTTAATGCCTCCCACAAGAATACCCCATAGTCTTCTCCTACACCATTCCTAGGCCATCTACCCAACAACCAACAAATAATAAACACATTCACAACATTCAACCATTCACATATTCATAAAAATGAAATAAGAGAATTTCAAGAGCCAAGCTCTTACCTCTCCATGATGGAGTTTGTTCCAAGTTCAAAATATAAAGCTCTCCAATGCAAAACAATCCAAGAGATCAACCAATCAAACAAGCATGCAACAATCTCCAATCTTCTCCAAAAGCAAGAGCTCTCAAACAACAAAATAATTCACCCAAAATGAAGCAATGCCAAAAGTGAAGAAACCCCCAAACAAGCTAAGGAATTTGAATATATAGAAGAGGGAAGAGAAGAGGATGAGGTGAATCCATGTAGGATGCCACATCACACATCCTCAACTCCAACTCATAAGTCAACTTCAATCTCCAAGGCATAATAAATAAGTAGGTGAATAATATGACAGTTTTACTTACACACTCAAATCAAGCCCACACCCCATAAGGACTGAAATTAAAGAATGTAAGAAAAGTGCAATTAAAACATTACATGAATTACAAAAATGCATAATGAAAGTCTAAATTTAACCCTCCAACCATAGGTAAGGTTGGTAAATAAATTTAAGAGGTGTGGGACAAGTTTAACTTGTCCCACAAGCCTCCAAAATCAGCCTCCAAGGACAAATTCGAATTTCAAAGAAGGTGGAGTGTTTCATACTCCAAAAAAAACTTACATATCTCTTACACATTACTTACACATTTCTTACAACACTTTAATTTTAGTCCAACAAACTCTAATAATTACTTTCTTATGGCCCAATTTGATTAATTAATTTTAACAATATGATTACTCACATTATTTACCACAATTTAATCAATAATGAAAAGGGAAAGCACATCACTTATAAAAACACATACAACATTAACAAAGGACCAATTAAAAGAAAAACATAAATCCCTTGGTCACATTTAAAGGTGATCCCCCCATGGGAATCCCTAACAAAAATCAAACACACACAAAAAATACAAGTTGCCATGGTGACCTTGTTGAATTCATCTAGAATTCCAATGTGGTTGGTCTCCAATCCCCAGATGTTTGTTGTGATATTTTAAACCTATAAAATACAAATACCTCCTTCAGCCTCGTGGCCATATCAGAACATCCAAATGAATATAAATATAATTTCAAAATCATCAATATATATATGAATCACAACAACATCCAGAAAATCAACAATATCGCTTTCAATTTCATCAACAACTATATCATCATCAATTTTAATTCAATTTTCTAGGTCTACTCAATATATCAAATATCACATGTCTGAACAACATCCATAAATATATATAACCATGTCAAACAATATATCAACATCTATATCTAAAATGTCTCTAACAATCATCATGCATCATATGTGAATCAAAGTCAATAATAGTCCATGCTCTAACATCTAATCATCGTACTAAAACAAAACTATAATAATGTCCATAATATAGTTAGCAGTATCATGATCAATATCAAAATGTGTCGAAGGGAAGTGGGCACTACATCCCCCTTCCGTTAGACTCGACTTCCTCCTAGAAGTCACATGAAAAATATGTGGAAATTTAACTCGTAGAAAAATAGCATCCTCCCATGCTGTTGCATTGTCTATCATCCCATATCCCAACCTGTCATACCCACTGCACCCGATCTGTAATGCGAATGGGCTCCACCATCACCTGCCACCTGATTCCTGCACCTGCAATGAGGTCCAATCCAGTACATGAGAAGTATCTATAATATATCTCCTAAGAACTGAAACATGAAACACATCATGGAAATACTGAGATAAGCTAGGTGGTAACTTGATAGAAGATAAGTCAAAGGCATTATTACGCTCTAAGATCTCAAAAGGACCAATGAAATCTATTTGGAGTTAACTTAGAACCTTTTCCATAATGGATAGGGTTCTTATGTGGCCTAACATGAAGGAACACCTTCATGCCCAAATCGAAACTAACTCAATCCTATATGTGATCTGCATACCTCTTCAAAAGGTCTTGTGCCTCCTATAGTCTATGTCTGATCAAAATCATGTGGACAGAAAGAGTTAAAAACTCCATTTAGTCCTGTAACAAATATGTTCCCCACCCTATCCTCTAACATGTCCCAATTAAGAGCTGTCCTTGAACTATCTACCATACAAATCCTGAAAAGGAGCCAATGTTCTATAGAACTGCAATGAAACAATCCTATTATTGGAAATAAAAATGTCATTTCATCATAGATAAAACTAGGTAATTTCCTATCTTAATGTTCGATTTCAAATTACATCTGGTGAGTATCCCATTGTGGAAATATGATTAAACTTGGTTATTAAACTGTAGGCTTACATCTAGAAGATGGTATTTCAGTGTTGAACTATTATAACCCTTTTAATATGGCATTACAATAGATTAATTCATAACATTGAATGGAATCTATAATACAAAGGATTGCATGGTGTTAAGATGAATTTTTGCAGAATAGCCGTGCATAAATATCTCATACATAATAATATTTCCATCTGCTCACGTACTAGATAAATCAGTAGGCTAAGAAGTGGATCTTCACCGGAACAAAATTTAGCCACTTTTATCTCTAATCATTATCCAGGGTATTCCCCTGATAAAGCGTCAATGAAGTGAACAACTCTTGTAACATGTAAGTACAAAAATGAATTCAAATGTTGTAAATTATAAGATGATCCAACTCGGTTAACTATCAATTCCTACATAGATTGGTGGAAAATATGTAGATGTCATGTAAGCAAAGATCGTAGCCTAGATAGGATATTCTGAGTAGATCTGGAACCTGCATAATCAGGTTAAGCTCTAACAAGGAGTGTATACAAACTGACTAAGTTGACGTTCAACAACATTCAGTTTAAACATCCAACCCGATCTCAAGGAACATTATTCTGAAATTAATAACACTCATATGAAACTAGAATAAAGATTGCAAGCATAAGATGCAAAATCAGCTGAGCCTTTAATCGCAAGACTCCGTCTTCCATAGACCCATAAATCTAACCTTTTGTGGAAGTAAGTCCATAAATTTTTAATCTTAATACGCATTATAAACTTAATGTCAAGGGTCTATAGGATTTTATCCTCACAGAAAAGTGAATACGATAGAAATTTAAACAACAGACGTGAAGAAACATTTTAATGGACAATCCACTCGCAGAATCTGTGCCCAGCATAAGTATCCTTCACCACATAGTCTTCATTTTGATGAACGTTAGTGCGAGTAATTTGAAATGCCCCTATCATTATAGTAATCTAAAACATTTATATTTTATGGTAATAACCTATTAAATTTGAATTGATAATGGAGAAAATGGGTTGTACAAAATTAGCATCCATGAAAAAATACCATGTGATTTAAAACTCCTGCGTAGTAAATCTCCTGCCAAGGTATAGGAAGGATATCTATTAACTAATGACACTTAGCTCTACAATTATTACAAGCTCTAAGAGTTATAAGTTAGATAATTGAAGCTCCTAATGTTATATTCAGAGTTTACGTCGACAACAAAAGTGTAGTAAATACCCTCCTGCATTAACCTCAACACCATTTATAGTTTACACTTATTGCACATTTTCTGGATAACATTTCAAGCATACAATAATTTTAATTACATATGTAGATAAACGTATAGCAAGAATTGTTAATGATCAACAGAATTACTTAGTAAATTCTAAAGGGTGGTTAAAAATCTATCTGACCAAATATAAACTTCGTTGAAATTTCCGCTCTCAATTGTTAAAATAGTGTTAAATATATGTAATAAATTTACCTAGAAGTTCCTCCAGGACATATTAACTTATAGTAATTATATAAATAATTTGTACCTATGGTATAGTATGGATAAACTAGTTTATGGGATAAAATATCTATATCTTGGAAGAATTTCTTATAACAACTTCCATAGTTTACATGACATGGCTCTTTATCCATGCCTATATGTATGTAAAATATGCCGAGCGGTGACACTTCACCATATATCAGTTAACCATAAATATATGATAATGAGGATCTCGAAGGATAAATATTAAGATGATATAAGCATATAATATGGTATGCTAGTAGCAACATGTGAGTCTTCTCATTCGTTAGCAAATACATAGAGTTAAAGTAAAAATGTTTTGATGTTGGAATTTATGACGTGCATGAAACTTATAACCATTTTGTCCTAAATATTCCCTAAATCAAACTTCTATAAATGCCCGTGCGGGGGCATTACCAAATGTAAAGGAATATTGTGAACTCCATAGCTTGCCATTATCATAGCTTACGAAATTGGAAGTCTTAGTGAGTATTGCTACTCAAAATATTATCATTTAATCTGATGATGCCACTTAGATTGTTTTAGCAAATACCATGAACTGTATTTTCAAAATGTTTGGATCAAACAACATGCTATGTAATGTGTGGAAGGTATAACAATTCATCGATCTATTTTACTCATTGTTTACAAGGATACAATTACTTAAATATTTCAAGAACCGAACCATACCATTATTTCTGAGTTGAGAAATCACAAGTGAATTTTAAGGTGTGATAATACACTAGACTCGATAATGCCTTTATTAAGAAGGCCCTGTATTATTGAAGTTAAAAAGAATTTTTTTTCATGACGATATATGTAATACGATGGGAGGATACCACCACTCTATGAGTTCAATAACCTTATACCTATTCTTGAATAAATTCATAGGAATGAAATTCATGTTATACTTGGAGACATGTATTGATATTCCAAGTGTAGTGCCCACTTCCCTTCGACTTCATTTTGTTTTGTTTGTTTACGAGACTGATTACTTCACTATGGATTTATTATGAGCCTCTTGTTTTAGCATGCTAGTAGATATCATTGACATGGGACTGATACTGATTTGATCTTTATATGATGCATATGGTCTACTAGTGGATATTTGATGATGATATTTGTATACTTTTGACAGGGATATTTATCTTTAGTTCTGACATGGGATATATTTTATCATATTGAGTGGAACTTGATAAATTTGACTAATGTGATGATCGTTTTGATATAAATGAAATGTGGAATAGAGAATGTGATAGAAAGTGAAAAGTGATATCGTACTTGCCTAGATGATAGTGAATTAGGTGTTGATTATTTTAGATTATATTGTATATTTGGCATGAATGTTTTAATGCGGCCAACAGGCCGAAGGAGGTATTTTCTGTTCTGCAGATATATTATATTCACAACAAAATTGGGGAGTGGAGACCAACCACATCGGAATTCAAGAAGAATCCAGCTAAGGTCACCATGGCAACAAGTAATTGTGTGTGTGTTAGAATTATCTGGTAAAGGGAAAATTGTGACCTAGGGATCATGTGTTGTTTTGTTTTATTTTTTTTTTCCCTTTTATTATGTTAGTATGTGTTGCTCTTAGTAAGTGAAATTTTACTTGTGTTATTATTCATATTCTCTTGGATTGGAGTTTACCCCTTTGTTAGCCATGGGTTGTAGTGGGTTAATTAAGTTAAATTGAAAATTGTCCTAAACTAATTACAAGATGTGACCTAAGAGAGTTCATTTATTAACCTTGATTTACTTTGGATTTACTGTGTGGATTGATGTGTGTGTTTGAGTTTGAGTGTAGCACACTCTACCCCACTTGGGAAACTCGAATTTAGCCTTAGAGGCCAAATTTCAAAGCTTGTGGGACAAGTCAAACTTGTCCCACACCTCTTAAAACCCCATGCCAACCCTACCTATGGGTTGGAAGGCCAAATTTAGGGTCTTTTAGGTGTTTTGGGGGGATAAAAGGGTAAAAATATTAATTGCACTTTCTTTCAAAATTTATTTTTTTCCTTTGAGCGAGTGGGCTTAGTTGGAGTGTGCAAGTTGCTTGCTTTTCTTTCAACCACATATTAATGGTGCATTGGAATTTGATGCTGACAAAATGATGTGGAGTGGAGGGAAAAGGAGGTGGCATCCTACTTGGAGCCACATCATCCCTCCATCTCTTTTCTCTATTTATTGGAGCCTCTTGTTTGTTTTGGGGGTTGGAAGTTTCATTTGTTTTTAGTCTTTTGTATTTTGGAGAAGAGAGGATTTAGAAACAGCTTGTGAATTTTTGGAGCTTGTGGATAATTGTGAGAACTTTGTTGGAGCTTGTGGATGCTTGCTTGATCTTTGGAGGGATTTGAGACTTCATACTTAGAGCAAGCGTGAGTCCGCATACAGGCTCAAACTACTACTATCACGATAATGCCTCGAGGTCAAAGATATTTAAATTTATTTCATTCGACGTTTCACTAAGGTTAAGAAGGGTCATATTTCGAGTTGATTTATTTTATCTACAAGTTTTTGACCTTCTTCATCTTGACAACTGTATAGCTTCAATCTTTTATTTTGTATTCCGATCGCAATTCTACACACTCGAGATTACTCCAATATTTGATGTGTTCAACTCTTCCTTAGTGGATATTATCAAGCTTCAAGCATGGTGATACTAGGTTGGATATGGGTATTTGACCATTGACCTCATTTTCACTTTATGAACCATTGTATAAGAGAATATATGTGACGAAGGTAAATGCATATATTACAATTTTATTGATGTTTTTTTTTTTTTTGATATTTTAACATATACTTGCAAAGATATGTTACAAGGATAAACCATATATTGCTATTTTGTTGAATCTTAAAATATTTTAATGTATGTTCCTAGATATCTCCTTGGAGGATTCAATACTTTAATTTTAGTGATAAATGTATATACATTATCAAACTCTACACTTAAATAACTCTACATGCTTCAATACAAATTTGAAATTTGAATTAAAGGGTCAGAGTTATTCGGTGGGAAGCATTTCAAACCATGTTAATTTTTTTTATGATAGGTGGGGGCGGTGGGTGGCTCAATCAACACCTACCAAAACATTTAAACTTCATCCCCTAGTGTGTTGACCAACTCCCTTGGGCTGCATATCTGTGCTCACTGAGGTGGCCATAGCCACATGTCTCTGCCTACTCAAGGATCCTGCAACCACATTATCCTTCCCTTTCACATGTTCTATCTCCATGTCATACTCAAAGAGTAACTCCCTCCAACGCCGCTGACGAGCGTTGAGATTGGGCTGCGTGAAGAGGTGGCGAAGACTCAGGTGATCAGTCCTGAGTGTAAATCTCCAGCCGAGAAGGAAATGTCTCCACCACACTAAGGCATGTACCACTGCTGTAAGCTCAAGGTCATGGGTTGGATAATTGAGCTCATAATCTTTGAGTTTGCGAGACTCAAAGGCAACTACTCTACCCTCCTGCATTAACACACCTCCAAGTCCTGCCAAGGAAGCATCTGTGCAAATGTAGAACTCTCCCTGAGGATCTGGCACTGCAAGAATAGGTGCTCTCGTAAGGCATTCCTTCAATGTACTGAAAGCCTGCTCACATCTATCTGACCATAAAAAATTCTTCCCTTTCCGCTGAAGAGAAGTGATAGGGTGCGCAATACGAGAGAAGTCCTGAACAAACCTCCTGTAATACCCTGCTAGACCCATGAAACTACGCACCTCGGTCACACTAGTGGGTGCTGGCCAATCCATGATGGCTCGAATCTTGGAAGGATCGACTGCGATACCTTGCCCTGAAATGATGTGGCCCAAATACTGCACCTCAGGCTGAAAGAATGCACACTTCTCCAAGTTCCCGTAAAGGTGTTGTTCGCGAAGACACTGAAGAACCTGGCGAAGGTGCTCCTCGTGCTCCTCACGTGTGCGTGAGTAAACTAGAATGTCATTAAGGAAGATGAGCACGAAGTAGTCAAGGAAGGTCCTGAATACCCCATTCATCAAACTCATAAACACTGTGGCCCGGGCATTCGTCAAACCAAAAGGTACCACTGTGAACTCGTAGTGGCCATATCTCGTGCGGAAAGCTGTCTTATGAATATCCGTCTCCGCAATCCTAAGCTGATGGTACCCTGACTTAAGATCTATCTTAGAGAAAACTGTAGCCCCCTTCATCTGATCAAATAAATCATCAATGCGTGGAAGGGGGTAACGATTCTTGATCGTTACTTTATTCAGCTGACGATAGTCAATACACAGCCGAAGAGATCCATCCTTCTTCTTCACGAAGATCACTGGTGCACCCCAAGGGGATACACTAGGATGGATTAGTCCTTTCTCTAGAAGGCCCCCAAGCTGTAACTTGAGCTCACATAACTCAGGAGTAGTCATCCGATAAGGTGCTCATGAGATAGGCTCTGTGCCCGGAACCAGATCTATATGGAAGTCGATCTCACGTGGGGGAGATAATCCCGGTAGCTCCCCTGGGAACACATCAGCAAACTCTGACAAGATGGGATGGTCATCGAGGGATGGTCCATTGGACTCATCCTCTGATCTGTCACTGACCATAATAGCAAACATCTGACAACCCTGTCACACACACACCGCTTAAGCTGCATAATGGAGATGGTGCGAATGGATAAAACCCTCCTAACTCCTGATATCAGTGACTCTACTCAAAGATCATCTATGCAAGAAATAGTCTTATGGTAACAATCCACTCTAGCTCTGTGAGCGGACAACCAATCCATGCCTAAAATGATGCCATAAGATCCTAATGGAAGGATCTGAAGATCAGAAGTAGTGGTGAAGGGTCCCAAATCCACTACACACACTCCTTAACTAAGGAGTCTACAGAAATTTTTTTCTCCAGAAGCCATCTCAACGTCCCAACTACGGCCCTGCCTAATTGCCACTAGCCTACAACGCTCTACTAAGGATGGTGCAATAAAAGAATCAGAAGAACCAGAATCAAATAATATAGAGGTGGGAATACCACTAATACTACCTGTCATCTCAATCACAGTACTCTGGTGCTCATCCTGGTGGTTCTCGACCGCTGCGTAGATCCGATGACTCCGTGCCATATCTCCAACAGTAGGCTCTAAGCTCTTCATCTTACCCTTGTTAGCGTTCTATGGGAAATATCTCCAATGATGTCCAACAACACCACAACCATAACAGCTGCCTGGTCCCCTCCAGTGGGAAGCAGCTCCAGCTGGTACTCTAGATGACTGAGACACAGATCCTGACGATCCAGTAATGGACTGCTGAGGTCTCTGCTGACGAGCTGCTCTTGACAGAGCTCTCAGTGCACCCTGCGTCCTGATGGGACCCCTAAGAGGAGGCCCCATACTACGTCCTCTGTACGCATCAAATATCTGAGGAGGTCGGTAGGGTGGGCGGGGTCTGCTACTGGTGCTGCTGCTATGGTGTCCTGAATGAAGCTTGCCCTGAACTCTGTCCACCCCGTGGAGGAGGAACTGACCCCTTCGACATACCATCCTACATCTGCTGGATACGGCTCCGAACTCTGTCTCTAGCCTGCTGTGTCTTTCCCCGTGTCTCCTCTGCAATATAGGCCTTCTCCATGGCCTCTACTAATGTCTGTGGGCAGTGAATGCACACTGCGCCACCTAAATCCAAGTTCAGGCCCCGGATGAACCTGTGAATCCGTACCTACTCATGCTGCATATAGTCAATGTACTGGAGTAGGTCCAGAAATCGACTCTCATACTCAGCTACTATCATCGATGCCTGACGGAGGTCATGAAACTCGTCTATCCACTGCTGAATAAATCTCCTGGGTAAATACTTGCTCCTAAAACGCTCCTCAAACATCTCCCAGGTAATCGTCTCCGAGTCAACATGGATCTTCTGCTCCTCGGTCCTCCACCAGACTCTTGCTCCATCCTTCAGAAGATGGATTGCAACACGAGCTTTTGTGTTGCTAGTACAAGGGCAGAGCTTGAAGCATCCGCTCAAGCTCACCAACCATGCCTCTGCCTGAAAACTACCTGTATCACCCGAATAGTGAGGTGGTCACAGCTTCAGGATCTCCCTGATATGATCTGCAGCTGACGTATGACGAATCCTAGATCTCTCTGTATGCTCCTCCCTCTGTCTAGGGCTCCGAGACCTGTCCCTATGTCCTGAGATCCTGTCCCCATGTCCTCTCTCTGTGGTGACTCTGCCCCAGCCGACTCCGCATGGAAGTTCTCTACCCTGTGCTCCTCGCTGTGTCGAGGGGATGCCTGGGCATCTACTGATGGCTCCAAACAATGTCTAACAAGTCGTCCTCCCAAGGGCTCTCCACATATAGTGGCATTGACATCCTGGAGTGTCTACAAGATCTGAGGTAGGATGGCTGCTACGGCCTGCTCTAGCGGTGGTATGTCTAGGTCTATATAAAGAGACCCCTCACCCAATCCGCGCCTCCTGCACAGATCAAGGCGAGAGTTAGTGCATCGTTCTAGGTCTTGTGCCAGTTTTCTAAATTTGTTGCTTACTATAATTATCAACATGGTGGTTTTATATTTTAAAAGAATCAACTCTGTACTAAGCTAAAAGAAACCAATAGGCCGCATTTATAATATAAGTATGTCCATATAAAAAAAATTAAAGTTGTTTAATGACTAATATTACATATTTTGTATTTTATTATTACTTTTTAATTACTAATATTTATTAATATATATATATATATATATATATATATATATATATAATGTATATATATTTTTATATATCTCTAATCCTATTTATTACTAAAATATAAATATTAATATTTATTATGGACATTTAAATAATGATATTCATTTAATGATATTATGAATTGTGAAAATGATCAATGTATATTACTAATATATAATTATTATATATTAATAATATGTTTTAATTTATTAATTTAGTTTCCCATTAAAATAGGGGGTTGCAAATTTAGTGTGTAAGGATAAATTTTGCATTTAGAAATTTATTTGAATATAAAATTAATATACACCTAAGTAATTGGGTGTATAAATTTGTGCATTCATCAATTTATTTTTTTATTTTTTTTGTCACTCTCAAATTTATTTATATGACTATTAAAAGGGATAATCTTGTTGTAATTTACCCATTTACTTTAGGATAATTTTTATAGCAACAAATAGAAATTATATTATAAAATTAATTCTAACTATTCTTTGCACATTCACTTGGGTAAAAGAAAGTAAACATGAACTTGAATGTCTTTTTTTTTTTCTTTTTTTTTTTCCAATCAACAAAATTTCCAACAATGGAAGGTCAAAATAAAAAATCTACAAGGATTTAACCAATGAATCAAATTACACCCAAGTTGTAGAATCATAAAAACACAAGTTACACCTCCACATGTATTTTCCCCAACAAGAGAATTCCATCCATTAAGTCCACCATCTCCATACAGTCATGCACACAACAAAATGGGGGGGGGGGGGGGGGGCGGGGTAAGAAAAACTCTCCACCCAACCAAGATATCTAATGAGAGAGAGAAACCTTCTCCCTCATTGGCCCCTAAGACCCAAAAAGGAATCAATGAGGATTATTTAGACAACCATGGAAACTCAAAATGGCTTCCACATACACATTAAACCAATAAAAAGTCAATGTAAATATACATAGTACAAATATTATATCAAAAATCCACCAATATCAAAACACAAAGACTTCATACAAAAGCCATGGAGGAGAAAGTAACATGGGGGTTCTTCTTATACCTCCAAAGGGCTTGGGTGTCCACCTATGAGCCTCTAAAATTTACATCACAATACACACAACAATATTATGCATCCCTCCAATAAAGATACACTACTCTTGTACCCCCCTCAATAAATCAACCCACTCTTATGCCTCCCTCAAGATAATAACAAGATAAATACAAAACATATTTATAAGGAAGATTGACATCCCAACCCAACTCCCTCCTAAAATCCCAATAACATTTCTCTTATGCCTCTGTCAAGTTCTACCCCTATTTCAATATCTCCCAGAACCTAATGAACAATCCTATTTCCAAACAAGCATAACCAAAGTAACAATCAACATCTACACATAAGAGCACCACAAAATAAAAAGGTAAGAACAAAGGTGGAGATCTACCTCACAAATGAAGAGTATCAATACAAAATAAGCTCCAAGCCTTCCAAAATCCTAAGCAACCACTATCCAACACCAATTTCCATTCACCATTCTCAAGAAATTAGCTCTCCCAAAATTGCCAAGAATTCCCCAAAAACCAAAAATAAATGAGCAAGTAACCCCCAAAACAACCATTAAACATGCATATAAAGGAAAAAGGGAGAGGAGGGTGAGGTGGATCCATGTAGGATGCCACATCACTCATCCTCAACTCCACATCACAAGTCCAACATATACTCCAAAGCATAATTAATAAGTGGTTGAAGAAATGACATTTTACTTATACACACAATCTAAACCCACACCCTCTAAGGAATAACAATAAGATATGTGTAAGAAAAGAGTAATAAAATATTACTTTTTGATCTTCCCAAAACACATAATGTGTGTCTTATCTTTGACCCCCCAATCCATAGGTAGGGTTTATATAGTAATTTAAGAGCTATGGGACAATTTTAATTTGTCCCACAAGCTTTCAAACTTTGTCCCTTAAGGACCAAATAAGAATTTCAATGGAGAGTTGGAGTGTAGATCACTCAAGCATCTTAAGCACTCAACTTACAACACTTAAATCCAAAGAGCTATAAAGTCCAATAAATGAAAATTCTTTTGACCTATTCTTAAATAGTTTATTAATAATAATTAACTTAACTAAAATAAGACAACTAAGCTCATTAAACATAAACCAAAATCTTAATAATTAACATAAAGGAGAATTACGTCACTAATAATTTCAAATACTAAAATCAAATTAAAGGATATATAAAAAGGAAAAGAAACACACATAACCCTTGGTCACAATCTGGAGGTTTTCCCCCCCATGGGAATCCCCCTAACAACAAACAAGATAGAGAAAACAAAACACTAGTTGCTATGGTGACCCTTGTTGCCAATACCCCATATTCCTTCGTTGTTGGTATCCTACCCCCCTATAGTTTATTGTTGTGGATTAATTACCTGCAAAATCACATGATATCTTTCTAGCCTCATGGCCATATTAGTAATGTTGAACAAATAAAAATTCTTATATCTACAATATCAATTTCAACGTTAAATATGACTAACTATTATTGTTAAGACCTAGTGATTTCAAGAATTACTCTCAATTCTCAACATTTCAATTTCGTTAATACATCAGTTTGCAATTACGATCATAAACCAACTAGGTCATCTAACTTAAGCAATAATTTCACTTGTTTAAAATTTTCTAATTCGCCAACATCAAAGGAATCAAAAAATAACCTTGAACATCATAGTAAAGATTTATACAAAAATACTTCGAAATATCAACATACATATAAACTGACAACACATATTTTCTTCCATACTGAAAGTCTATCAAAAGTTAATCAGTTCAATTAGAGATGTCTATCCTTCAATTTTCATATCATAATGTGTTATTATCATTTGTTTATTAATATTTCCAGGTACCTTGTGCAATGGTGTCTATGTGTCCCATCACAGAGGTAGATTAAACAAAACAATATTGAAAAGTAATGTTATCACAATCAATCTATGACAACGTAATCGTTCTAGCTAATTGTCTTATCCTTAGATGCCCATCTGGGTCCCTAGTACAAGACGAAGTCAAGGTAATAACAATAACCAAAACACAATAGAAATCCTGATGTTCGCACATTTTATTTGCATCCTAACTAGAATACAATAGTCATGATTACAATTATAAAAATTTAGAAAAGATAATTATGGTTAATTTAGTGTTAAAGGGAAGTGGGCATTACATCCTCCTCAGCTTAGACTTGACTTACTCCTAGAATTAAAGGAGAAACAAGTAGGAAATTATGCAAAAGAAATAGGATTGCACTCTTTGTGGAATTCCTTTGCTTCAACAAGTTTGGGTCAACAAAACCCACGATTGGTCCAATGTAATTTTACAAGAAGAAGTAACAACTTGACAAGGGGTGAATTCTACAGATTTTTTCATTTAAGGTTGTGAACATTTAATGTCAAAAGAGTAGCTCTACGTGATCAACCAGGATAGCAAGTTGTAACATTAAGAACATGAAGAGGTAAAAAGAGTTTCAAGAATAACCACTGAGTAAAGGAATAACAAGGAGAGTTTCATGATCCTCGATATGACCACATATTTTTCCATAAAATTACGAACTTAATCTAGGTCACCAAGGACTGATGTTTCGCACTACACGTTGAGTTATGCTTCCAAGTTTCATTATTTAGATAAGGCTAGATAAGACCCAACCATGACCTAAATTTGTATGAGAAACAAGTCTACTCAAAGGTCTCAGCTATTTTGAGGATCACACAATATCAGGTTTGACAAGAAGGAAGGACCCTTAACTCCTAGCCAAGGGAAATACAATTAAGAAAAAATATTCGTGGAAAGCACTTAGAAAACCCGAGAGGAGTACTACATCAAATTTTCATGGTAATACTAAGAAAAGTCATGACTATCAACGTTTCCTATAGTCGGATTTTACACCTTAAAAAAATTCGGTAGGCAGAACAGTAACTAAATTTAAAGGTTCAAAATTCTTAGCACATATCACCACTTAATACACATAGCATACCACTTATTTTATAGCCAACTATTAATTCATAAGTTATAGTTTTGCTTGCTAAGAACAGTCCTTACAGGAGAGCACATGCATAAATCCTAACACCAAAGAGAACTCGAGGAAGATAGAGAGGAGAACAATTCACATATTTTTGGTCTAACTACAATTAAGAGGTGCAGCACACCACTAATGCGAGTAATAGCATGATGAAAACAACTTGCACATTCCTCTCCCAATTATAAAAGGTGGAAATATAAATCAGGGTGTACTCCTAGAGAAGAAGAAGAAAAGTATATGGACAAAGTTTCCAAAATCTATTTCATATCCTTAACATATGTTCCATAAAAATTATAATAACCTAGGTCTACCAAGGACTAAATAAGCACAGGAACAGGTTTCCTTTTCTGTATGTTCCAGTTTATTTGTTAAGGCTTGCAAATTCTAAATCCCCTACAATTCACACTCGTTGAGTTACGAGGCAATAAGGGTACGAGGACCCCAAAACTATTACGAGGGAAAAGTACATAAATCTATGAACAAGGGAGTAGTACACAACTATAACACATCACTATCAATAAGGTGTTTCACAAATCCAGGTAGGTGGCAGAAATAAAGGTTTAATTAGACATTACACTCAATACACATACATTTTACTCATTCAACAAACCAACCATTAAGTCAAAAGTTATAGTTTCTTTTTCTATGAATTCTTGTTAAAAGTTTTCTTAATTAAGATCTCCCTTCTATTATGACATCACATATTTGCGTTATAAGGAGAACCATTCAAGTTGGCATGATATCTCGCCATTATACGTAGGTGGAAAACTATTTATTTTACTTCTAGGGAAGATAATTCAACAACGTTCCCTTTCTATTTATTTTTTACATAGTTTTATTTCTACTTTTAACCTACCAAGCTTATAGAAAGGATGATTTTTTTCTAATGTTCCCGTTTACTTGTTAGGTTTCAAAGTCCAAGCTCCTCAATTAGAGTTTTATTATGCTCAATTTAATCATTTTACCAAATAGGTCTTAATGAGAAGGAAGAGCCAACCATATCACGTGATTAATTTTATGGGAATAAGAGATATCTCAACATATTGCATTTTTAATTCTAAAGGAACAAGAGCCATTCAACATAAAAAACACATCATTAATATTGTAAGAACTAGGAATCTATCCACCACTATGAGTCACACCAATATTTCAAGAGTTTACCAAATTATTACAAGCATCAATAAACACTCCAAGTGGGTCTCCATAAGCCTCAAAGAAGTTACGAAGGAAAGACCCATTTTAAAGGGGCAAATTTACGTTGACAAATTTAATAGGTTTAACATTGTTTGTTTTTTAGTACTCAAAGTTTTTGTTCACATAATAATACAAGGGAATAGTTTACAAATCAACACCCATGTTTGCCAAAAGATACCACAAACCAAGAAACAAGATGAAAAGGAAAATTTTACTCCAAGGACACCATATTTCTAATTTGAAGACATCGAATGCAATAGGACAACCAAATAATCTACCCAAATATGGACTTTACTACCAAAATTTGTAGTTTTAAAATGAGATGCACAATATAAGCACCACCGAGATTAAAATATTAAGATCTACCCAAATAACATCTCTAAGAGAAAGGTCCAAAAGGCCCAAAATAATCCATAAGTGTCTCTACGTAACCCAAACATTAATATGTCACATAAAATGTTATTCATAACAATCTAAATGGTTAAGATAGGGGTAGACTTATTTATAGGTCATTGAGATCAAATAAAGTGCACCTAATTAAATACATTGCCCGAATGGGATCAAATATAACCATAATTACCAAGATGCATATAATCCACAAGTCACTACTTAATATAATGAAATGATGAACTCTTGATAAAACTTAACATGCCATCGATCTGAGAATCCACTACCAGACAAACACTTTTCCATTAACATCCACAGCTAGCCAAAAGCAAACCGATCCCACCATAATTCATCTAGCCCAAAATTAAACACCTCTACTCTGATGAGTTTATTTATAGAAGATCTTACCGGATTTTAAGAGAATCACCACCACTACTAATAGGCTGCCAACTAACAATGCACAACACAACGAACTCTCTTCCCAACAAGATCGAGTAATGAAAATGTCATTCTCCAAGATCCTAGATACACTCAAGGTTCCATGCATCTAAAACCAAGGCATAACTTTAAGCACATAAGAGGACATTCAAAACACCTAGAGTGTACCCCCATATGACAAAATTTCATGAATACAAGTAGCATAGAACCAACTCATCATCATGCAATAATAAATCCACGTAACAGTTAGCTAAGAAGCCAACAACATAATGAGATTTGAGTCACCAATCAAAATAAATTCCAAGAAATATAGGCAATCAAGGAAAGTGGCTAAGTAGCCAGCATTACAAAGTTTGAAAATTCTCGCAAAAATATAAATAACCAGAAGAGCCTCAAAGCTTCTCAATCCAGTAATAAAATAAGATGTTGGTCCTTGATAAAATGACACAAGTTTACGAATGTAAAATACAAAATGTTAACACCACATTCACTTCGCATCCATGGCCTCTATTGGGTTCTATACCTCGAGTGGAGGTTCTAATAACAATTTTTCCAAGCATTGTTCAGAAGTAACACCAAGACCTAATGTCCAGGTGTTTGTTATAGGTGTTTATGTCATTAAGGTAACTAAATCCCATTAGTAACTGCGTCTTATCCCATTGTATGAAAATGGGAGCTAGATAGTAAACAAATTTTCTTGTACTTCTATTATTATGAACACAACCACTATTTTTAATATAAGAGTTGACCATATAATTTATCATTCTAACGAGGATCTATTTGTCTCAGAATGGTTATTTTCAATTTCTATTATTTTGTTCTTTATTGTAATTGTAACTCATTATACAATAAATGTGAGCTACTTCATTCTGATTTTTATGATACACATTGAAGTTGACTAGAATTCTTAGCTTATTTAATGTGTTGCAGCCTAATTATTTTGATTAAAATGCCACTAAGATGATATCGAACATGATTTTTAATTGGTGTTTTATTTTTTATGGTTTGTAATTTTCTTTGATATTTATGGTAGTTCATTTTCTTGTTTATTTTCATGAGAGTTTCACTTTGGCCCAAGGTTCAAGTGTTGAACCCATGCTATTTTTTTGTACCAAGTGGCACACCCATATCATATTTTCAAGGAGAACTAATGAGAAACCTGATAGCGAATCCCTTTTACATAAACATGTATGCACTTATTGTTTTTGAATTAGATGGCCTTAGCTCGTACCTATTAAAAAATGTGCATTACCAAATGAACTCTCATAACTATTAAAATTTTTATAGTGGAAGTTTTATCAACTATCATTAACTTAAGACTATCAATCATAATAAATGGTATTATGGGTTCTCTCAATTCATGAAAACACACGAACATAGGATTTCTATAGTTAGCGTTGGATATTCAACAATCCACAAGTAGCTTTTTTTTATGAGGGAAAACTCAACAATAATCGAGTGTTTTGCTTTCAACTTGTTATTTAATGGTACAGGTTTGGCAGAGTTTTGGAGCTCCAATCATACTAGAGATAATAACCTTGCTTATCAATATAACATACAAGTAATTTATCCACAATAAGATTCTATAATATTCTAATGTGGTTATAGTGAGTTCTCAAAAATTAAAACCCCTTGTGGAATTGAAAGCATAGTCCATCCACATATTCATATATTATTGTAAAAACATGTCCACATTTTATTAGAAATATTGATGATCTACAAGTGATATAAAATTTGTATCCTACATCTACTTAGCTACAAATTTTGGTGATGTGGATTATTTACAAATATTAGAATTTGTATCTTATTTACAAATTATGTGAATGTCATTTTTCCACAATTTTCTAAAATTGTGGTTTTTTTGTATATATCCATGTTGTAGATTTTTCATAATTAGACATTTTAGTTTCACATCATTGTAATCTTTGTGGCAATTTCCTCATTTTATTCTACAACAATAGTTACCACATAAAACTTGTAGGTGGAAGCTACAATTTGATTTCCGCAATAATTATTTGTGACATAATTTCAAATAAAAGATAGAGTTTCACAATTAAATTTCATCATTTCTTTAGAAAATTAAATATGTATTTTTTCTACAATGTGTAAATACACAAGATAATATCATATTTAAATAATTATTAAGTTTCACTTACATTTTTTAATCTAGAATGTATTTTTCTCCACTTCTATTACATTTTTATGGTTATTATTATATATAAATATCATATTAACAAAAATGTCCATCTACTATAATTTATTAGAAAACCTTATAAATTCTAAATTTTAAATAGAAAGAAAAGTAGTTATATTGAACAAAAGTTTCAAAAATATTTACAATAGCATGTTAGGACAACTTCAACTACCAAGGTACAATAACTATAAGTTTGGTGGATTATATAATCTATAATTTAAAAAATATTTTAGTTTAATAAACCTAATTTTACTATTGGAACTGCCCTTTATATTAATTAAAATAATAGAGAGTTATATAGTAAGGGGTGATCGGAGGAACTCACCGTCCCACAAAAAAAATCAAAGGAAACAAAAAAATAGAAAACACCATGAGGACTACATCAAAATTCCCATAAGGAAACCAGAGAGCACAACAGAAAATCAAACACCACCATCATCATGCACAAATATTAACACCAAGAGGAGGGGGAGGATCATCCTGAGGAGGGATGAACGCTCCACTATTTCGCTCACCCGAGGGAGGATCCACCTGCCAACCATCGTGATTAAGAAACTACATCTATAATGGCACCATGATTCCCTAACCAGGGTGAGGAGATTCATAAATGGTCTGCATACCCGGCAGTGGAGAACCCCGCCACAGAGAGCTAGCAACACCCTTCCCCCTCGAAGGTGGGTTCCAACCAGGTCCAAAGGAGGACGGGGATAAAGGATGGACTCAAGGAGAGGTAGAATGGTTGTTATGCGAGTGAATCCTTTGACGTATTAAGATATGACGTGGACCTACAGGGGGTGGGCGTTAAGGTGGAGAAGGCCGATGTGGCGGATACATCTGAGGATCCGGCAAGACCCAAATCATAGTTTAGGGTGCACTCCCCCAATGATCAAGAAGATCATGTATTTATGCAAAATCCAAGGCCACTTTGGTAGCTTGAGCTTGAATCTGTATTCATACAATAGAAAAAATAATCACTAACAAACCTAATTTTTAATAATATAAGTAATTTTATTAAAACTAATTGAAAAATTTTTTGCAATAAAATTAACATACACAATTGAAATCCAATAAAACTATAACCATTGTTTAGAAAACCCTTATCCCTGTTCATTTGAAAGCCAATTTTGTAGGGTCCACCTTGAGGTGACCCTTTTAGCCACCTCTTCCATGTGATCTGAATCCTACCACTTGAGAATGAATACGTCATAATTATATGAGAAAACATTTCCAGTATACATTTCTAGAGAGTGAAAAGAACACATTGGAGCACAGATCTTAGGAAACATTAGAGCCGATAAAAAACTAGCGTAAATAATAATTTATTAATGTGTAATGAAAACAAATGTGTATTTTAAGTCAACCGGATATGAGGTAGGTATTACAGATATATAGCTACGCCCCATTTGATATTGAATGGTATCGTGCATTGCATTTTCTACCAGTAATACTGCCCCAGTGAAACCATCACCACCCACACTACTGCTAGTAATACTGCCCAATAAATCATTAAATCTATTGACACCTTCAAAGCAATACAAATTTATACAAACTTTTCATGTTAAAAAATTAGAATATGGAATTGAAAAAATTGTTGCATAAACCAAAATGGGACCGCCAGGTTATTTAGTGATATATTTCTAATATCACTTACAATAATCACTAAAAATCAAAATCCCTCCTGGTAATGATACTAGAAATTTTAAATACATGACCTATAAGATGCTTCTCCATTTTTAATGACCTAGGGAGGACATGGGAAAGGCTATAATTTTAATGACCTAGAAGAGAAACATAGGAAGCATTTTCAATCTCTAAAACCTGGAAGGATCGAAACCTTCAAATGAAATTCAAACGATATACATATATATAATTCCTATTTGCAATCATTTTTTATTAGGCTCATAAAAAAGGGTGGTAATTTTTTTTAAAAAATGAATACCATAAATATAATCTAAAAATTAAAGTTTTACTTTGGCTCTGCAAGGGTTTTTTTCATGCATTCACTTGCCATATGATAATGTGTGTATTGCATTCCCTTATCTTTTTTAGGGTGATCCCGACATTCCTATCATAGTGAAACCTGGATACTTTTTTGTCACTAAGGTGGTAAGTAGCCTTTAAATTGCTGCAAAGACTACTGCAACAGAAGATGGAAATGAATCCCAAACGTGCACAGAAGTTTTATCTAAAAGTCTACGATGAGGCATGGATTTTGAATCCTCCCCATATTTTGTAATTTTCAGATGAATGTTTAGACCTTATTATGGTCAAGTGGTATCGAAACAATTGCCTTATTGCTTATTTATGTGGCCATATTCACTCATAAGCCTACCTTCAAACCTAGGTTAAAAAAACCATTGGGAGTCAAACGGTATCCTTGTTTCAGGTATTTGTAGCCTCACCAGGGGGTTTTTGCTTTTCTAATTTTGTGAGACTTCTCAGCTCCAAGCCCTCCTCCTTAAGGAGGCTTGCTGGTATTTGGGAAATACCCAACTTGTGCTTTCTTCGTGGACTCCAAACTTTAGTCCCACCAGCCAGGTTTTGTTAAAAAACCTCGTTTGGATTCAACTTCCCGGTCTTCCTATTCATCTCTAGTCTTTTATGATGGAGATTGTGAAACCCATTGGCAGGGTGATTTTCCATGAATAAGAGCTTTTTTCACTCAACCTAACAAACGTGTGTGTGTTGGGTCCTTGCGTATCTCTCAAAAGGTGGTTTATTTTAACCTGGAGGGACATGTTTAACTTCCCTTTGACACCTTTTTGATACTAATCATGATACTGTTGATTATATTATGGACATGATTATGGACTTTATTATAGTATGATGTTAGATGTTAGATCATGGATTATTGTTGACTTGATTCAGTTATGATGCATGATGATTATTAGAGACATTTTATATGTTGATGATGATATACTGTTTGACATGGTTATATTATGGATGTTGTTCAGACATGTGATATTTGGATATTGTGAGTAGACCTAGAAATGGAAATTATTGGATGATGATATAGTTGTTGATAAAACTATAAATGATATTGTTAGATTGCTTTGATGTTGTTGTGATTCATATATCTAAATGATTTTGGGAATTATATTTATATTATTTTGGATGTTCTGATATGGCCACGAGGCCGAAGGAGGTATTTGTGTTTTGCAGGTTAAAATATCACAACAAACATCGGGGGATTGGAGACCAACCACATTGGAATTCTAGATGAATTCAACAAGGTCACCATGGCAACTAGTATTTGTTTGTGCGTGTTTGTGTGTGTTAGGGATTCCCATGGGGGATCACCTTTAAATGTGACCAAGGGGTTTTATGTATTTCTTTTATTTTGGTCCCTTTGTTTATGTTTGCATGTGTTTATTTTGTGGTGCTTTTACCCCTTTCATTATTCATTAAATGGTGTGTAATATTGTGAGTAATCATGTTGTTAAGTTAATTAATTAAAATATGTCATAAGAAAGTAATTAATAGAGTTGTTGGCCTTGAATTAAAGTGTTGTAAGAGATGTTGTAAGTGATGTGTAAGTTAACTTTTGAGTGTGAAACACTCCACCTTCTTGGAAATTCGAAATTGTCCTTGGAGGCTGATTTTGGAGGCTTGTGGGACAAGTTAAACTTGTCCCATACCTCTTAAATTTAATTACCAACCATACCTATGGTTGGAGAGTTGAGATTAGACTTTTATAATGATTTTTGAGAAGGCAAATTGTAGGTTTTAATTGCACTTTTCTTACATGATTTAATTTCAGTCCTTTGGGGTGTGGGTTGGATTTGAGTGTGTAAGTAAACTGTCATATTATTCACCCACCTATTTATTATGCATTGGAGAATGAAGTTGACTTTTGGGGTTGGGGTTGAGGATGTGTGATGTGACATCCTACATGGACCCACCTCATCCTCTTCCCTTCCCTCTTCTATAAAATTTGAATTCCTTGCCTTGTTTTGGGTTGCTTCATTTTGGAGACTTCATTCTTAGGGCGAATTCCTTGTTGTTTTGGGAGCTCTTGCTTTGAAAAATTTTTTGGAAGATTGTTGCATGCTTGTGCTTGGCTGATTTGGATTGCTTGCATTGGGATAAAGCTTGTTGTTTTGGAACTTGGAACAACTCCATCATGGAGAGGTAGGAGCTTGGCTCTTGAAATGCTCTTCTTTTATGAATGTAAATGTTAATGTATGAATGTTTTGGCATGTTTGTGGGCTGTTGGGTAGATGGCCTAGGAATGGTGTAGGAGAAGACTATGGGGTTATTTTGTGGGAGGCACAAGTGTGTTTTAGGGAGGTATAAGGGTGGAGGGAGTTGGGATTTGGGTTCCACCTTACAAAGAAATAGCTTGCATTTCTTTACTCGTTATGGGGTGCCATAAGAGGTT
Source organism: Taxus chinensis (assembly GCA_019776745.2). Classification (NCBI taxonomy): domain Eukaryota; kingdom Viridiplantae; phylum Streptophyta; class Pinopsida; order Cupressales; family Taxaceae; genus Taxus; species Taxus chinensis. The sequence goes on along the minus strand of JAHRHJ020003711.1, from coordinate 63,881 downwards.
GGGGAGGCATAAGGAAATGTGAGGAATAAGGGGTACTTGGGGAGGCATAAGAAATGTCACGGCTGTGATATATTATATTTTGGTGGTTTGTAATTCAGGTGGTGATACCCATTTCCCCTTTTTGGGAGGCATAAGAAGCATCCCCCATAGTTTCTTGCTCCTTTGGCTTGCTTGATGAAGCCTTAGTATTGTTTTTCATGTTTTAATGTAGTTGTAAACTACATTCTATTTTGGACTGTGTTTTTATTGTGAAAATGTTGCTTGTGTTTGTGGAAGCCTGTTGTTGCCATGAGTTGGATCACATATTTTATTGCATTGTGGTTGGGGCTCAGGGGCCAATGAAGAAGGATGGATTCTCCTCTTCATTGGATGTCTTGGTTGGGTGGAGAGCATTTCCTTTCCCCTACTCTTGTTGTGATCAAATTGGAAGAATGAGAAATACACATGTTGTTGTTCTGGAGCAAGGAAAAAGACAGTTGGACAGTCCCTTGTTGAGATAAATTTTATTGTAACCTTTCCCACTTGAAGTGGATGAACTTGTAAATGTTTTGTAATGGAAATATGTTGTGTTGATCATGAAAGTTGTAAAGTGAAATGTAAAAGAGATAAACTCTATTTTTGTTTTGAAAGAATGTGAAAGAAATTACATTCGAAGAATAAAAGAAGGATGTTACAAAGTTGTCTTTTGGAATCAATAAATGATGTATTACCTTTCTCAAATTACACTGTGGTATTGAATCTGATCTTTTAAATGTAATTGAAATCTCTGTTTGAAAGAAAGAAATGTGTATGAAGGAAATGTAGTACTCTGTTTTGTGAAGTGCATGATTTGAAAAGAATAAAAGTTACATTCTTGTCTTTATCATTTGATTGAAGGAATGAAACATTTTTGAAACTAGCATGAAATGAATTCATTTGTAAGGCAAGTAAAATAAGAACCATTGAGCTAATTTTGTTGTTTCCATTTTTGCTTCACGTTAAACTCTGTAACTTTTATCATAAATGAACAGACCGAACCTGCAATCAAGAAATAATAATGAAACATTAAAATTGAACATGCCAGGATATAAATGAGTTCAATTAGACAAAAACACTTAAAATAAATCTTTCAAAATCTGGCAAAACTGAGTTCAAAGCTTTCACAGTCGTTTTGCTGTCAAAGTTGTAAAATTTCAAATTGGAACTCAATCAAATAGATCTACCTCACAAACTTATCCTAAAACCACCTAAGAACAATTCTCCATGTCTATTTGACATGTTGAGAGAGGAAGAAGATCAAATTGAACAAATTTTATAAGTTAATTTTTACCAGTTTGCACTGTAAAAGCCTGCAGATCGTTTTCTTGAAATTGACTCCTTAAACTTTATCAAAATCAAAATTTAATGATTCTTGAGTAAAGAGGACATCGAGATATTTCCAGAAAAGTCCTCGTTTTCCCAAAACCGAGCTCTCTATCAAAAGTTATGGCCTTTTGAAGTTTTTCTTCACTTGGCGTCAAAAACAAATTTGGGAAAAAATTTCCTTGGCGGGCCCACAGGCCCAAATTTTTCCCTTAGCACTTCGGAAAATTTTTGGGAAAATTTTCCTAATTTTCCCCACCACCCCGCCAACCTGCAGCCAATCAAAGGCTGCCATGTGGCACCATGAGGTGTTGGCAAAGGGGCGGACCCCTTTTTAAGCTTAGCGCTTCGGAACAAATTTGGGAAAATTTTCCTAATTTTCCCCCACCCTGCCAACCCAGCCAATCAGAGGATTGCCATATGGCACCACGAGGCATTGGCAGAGGGGCAGATCCTTTTTTTAACTTAGCACTTCAAAAAAAATTTGGGAAAATTTTCTAAATTTTCCCCACCGGCCCGTAGCCAATCAGGAGCTGCCACATGGCATCGCGAGGCATCGCGGAGGATTGGGTTCGTTTTTGCCTTTAGCATTTTTCAGAAAAATTTTGGGAAAATTTTTTAAATTTTCCCCACCCCTCCCCCACAGCCAATCAGGAGCTGCCACATGGCATCATGAGGCATCGGGAGCACGGTGAATTTTACCCCTTTTTCCCTTCGCGGGGTTAAAAACTCTTTTATCCCCACCGCCCCGCTTTCCCCGCGTTGGCTTAGGAGGCGCCACGTGTCCCTTGCGGACTCATGGGAGAGCGGGCGCAAAGTTGGTTTTTCACCCCACACGGGAAATTTCCAAAATGTCTCCTACTACCCCGCCGACCTGACTACTCCTCTGAGAAATATTTCTCCCCGCAGCCCGCAGATCTACCCTTGGGGCAAATTTTCTTCCTTGGGCCCGCAGGCCCGCTCTTGGGGAAAATTTTCACCCCAAGGCCCGCCGGCCCATAACTTGAGAAATATGAGGAGTTAGGAGGACTTCTTTATATCAATGGAAAGGTGAGAAAATTTCCTATCCAATGGGAATGATTTAGGAAATTTTTGAATGCAATAAGTTTGAGAAAAATCAAGTTGAATCTTTAAGCCTGTTAGAGAGTGGGTATGGTGAGGAATTACCCTCTGAACCTAATTGAACCTTCTAACCCTAAATTTTGGACCTTGTGACCTCTAATAATTGTTAATAAAAGAAAAGTATATTCTAGTGGATTAGAATTGTTCTAGAACTTGTTAGTGACAACTGTTGTCTTGTAACCCAGTTGTAAATTCTTTTAATAAAAAAAAATTATTCCATAATTTTCCTAACTAATCTTGGGTTTTTCTTGGGTCGGTTATACCTGAAAGGTATGACAACCCTCTTGACATAGTCAACTTGATCCTTACACCCCAGTGGATACAATTTAAGTACACTGTGAGGGAAAATAAAAATAAAGCATCTCACATTGTTACATGATCTAGATAACTCGAACTTATTCTTGATCTGAGATTTTTAAGTACCCCAACCCATAGGTAGGGTTGGTATAAGAAATTAAGAGGTGTGGGACAAGTTTAAATTGTCTCACAAGTCTCCAAAAATTGGAGAAAAACTTAAGGCAAAATATGCAAGTTTTTAAGGAAAGGTCTAGACCTGTACAATACATTGACTATCAATTGGACACAGTAATTGCAGTAAAGATTGCATCATTACCTTGAAGCTGGTCATACAACATGGTAATAAACTGACTTCTGGAATGTTTCAAATTCCATCGATTGATGAAACTTGTTAAATTTACTTCTCGGTGAAGGTTTGGATGCTAATTAAGATCCCAAACTGCATAAAGAGTCCATAGTATTGGTATAAAGCCCAAATGTACTTCCATAAAATTTCACATAGCCAAAGCTTAATTGAAGGAAAATAAAAAAACAATAGGAAATCCTACCAAGTTAGTCACATTAAGAGGTAATACCATATATGTTAAGTGTCCTATCAATTGAAATCAATTAATTCATATGATTGAGGATGCCATTCATAACTTATGTTATGGTGATCCAAATCTACCAAATACCCACATCATTGAATGGCATTTTAGATTGGTGGCTCATACCCCCCGTTATATCAGTTGTTGTGAAAAGTTAATTATGCTTACTTATACCATCAAATTGTAATACGTTTCTGAAACTCATGTGCCTTATTAGTGATATTGAACTAATAGAATTATCGATACCTAACATTTAAATTTCACTTACATGGTGGATGTCGTTTAAATAGTTGATGGCTTATAGCCACCGTGAATATTCAACAATTACACTGCGGGAAATATGGAAGAGATTTTCAAGCCAAATCCAAAGTACATGTGGACCATTTGTAAATTAAAGATTCAAGTAACCAAGGGTTAAATCACCTATTGTTTTTGAATAATTTCAATTGCATCAAAATTTTTCCAAATGGAAACATCAAAGGCTAATCAAGAAAATAGTGAACTTTGGAAGATCATAGGTACAAGGAATAATACGTAAAGGCTACTTGCTTAAATAGCTGAATGTTATGTCGTCTATTTTTAATTGTATTAATCACATTATTTTCAAATTCCATACTGAGAGTCTATGCAAAAGGCGGGTAATTTTTTTTTGCGATTTTAATATGTCTATCATGTAAATTTATCTTTTACTGACAAGTGAATATTGCTATCAAGCTTTCGCAGAGTAAATATTTTCATGTAAATGAAGGTGAAGATTAGAAGTCATGGAGAAACTCAGATAACCACATTGTTAGATTAAATAGTAACACATAATCTATTATTGAAGAGTGAATTTCAATGATATCATAATCGAGTTATAACAATGTATTCTTTCTCACCTAATTAGTATTATCGTTTTGATATCCCTAAGTTTTGCTACTTATACCACATAGATTATAAGTAATAATCTATCACTTCAAAACATGAGTTATGCATAGATCTTGAGATGAAACTTTTTTAACTATTATAGATACATTGGATATTATTGTGAAAACGCTTATCTTGGCATTAGATATGATCAATACATGAAAAAGGACATTTTTTATGCTTCAAATGATTTTGTGAAGGCTTAATAAGTGGTGCTTTTGTGGGCTTAGGGAGAACTCATATAACCTAAACTATTACAAAATTACTCACAATCTTAGCTTTATGAGTTTAGGGGAAGAATGTATTTAGATTGTTCACGGATTCTATTTAGACCAGATTAATTAAATATTTTCATTCTCATTAGATAATATATTGAATAATAAGAAGGTCTAATCTTATGATGAAATTTATTATTTCATTATATTATTTAACTTAGAGTGCTTTTGTATAGTATCTTCCCAAGTGTGTTGCTAAGAGACTAACAAATGGATAATTATTCTAAATGAAATTGCTGAAATTAGTTGATTAATTGTAACATATCTACATAAGGATTTTAAATTAAACATTTAAAATACATTTCTACGCAACAAAAGTAGGGTACCTAATTTCCATGTGGTTAGATCAAATTATTCTTGGCCACTAAATCTTAGGGGTTCCAAATATAGCCCTATTGATCCTTATACGAAATTTTAAATTAGACTTTTCTTTATTCTATTCTCCTCTTTTGGTCTATTTTCTTTTGTTAAAATTTGTAGGTTGGATGAGGAGGAAGCCATGGGAGAAGAGATTGTAGAAATGCTATGCAGGATTCACTACATTAGAGGATAAAGTTTAGAAACTTAAAAATAGTTTTATAAATTATTAATGTAATTGTATTTCATTAAAGGATTGGGAGGGATTTATCTCCACCAATCTGGTTTTGTCTCCACACTAAGTGTATTTGGTTTTTTAAAATTTAGGGCACAACCCTTCCCCATTGTTATAAATGAAAACGAATGTTTTAAAATTTCATTGAAAATTTTGGTACAATCCAAGGGTGTTTAAATCATTGTTTTGATTGGGTTCTAATTATTAGCATTGAATTTTACAACTTATAAATCACATAGGTATTGAACTAATTAAATTTTTGAACCACAGAGCCATGGATTCCGAGAAAATCTCCTTTTGCAAGTGACAAAACCGCCACCGCCAAGAGTAGACGGTATTCCTGGGACTTCCTGGGTGACATTGGACCGTCGCCCTTAACGATGGTTATTGATGACCACTGCCTTAGCCTGAGCAATGGTTATGGGACTCCTCTACACAGGGTGGCGGTATAATTGAAAAACATAGAACCTTCCCTATGGTTTCACAATTAGATTTCGATCCCCCCCATGGGAACCCCCTTAACATTCTAACAGTCACAAAAACATTACAATTGCCATTCTGACCTCAATTTTTCAATTCATCTAGTATTCCAATTTGGTTGGTCTCCAATCCCATTGTTGATTTTTGTGATTATTGAAAGGTAGTACCTTACAAAATATACAATACCTACTTCAAGGCCTCGTGGTCATATCTAACTAACATCCAAGATCAAAATATACGCAATATAAATCTATAATCATCTATATATGAATTTCCTTCTCCAAATCACTCTAGAAAAACTACTAATCAATTTACAATTTCTAGGAACATTTCAATAAAATTATAGCATCAAAAAACCCTCATAACTTTACATTCCATAAGATTTACTATACATACTACTTCAATAAGACACAATTCTATATTTCAGTTAACACAATATAAATATATAATGAAATATGAATTTATTTATGCCATAAATATCATATATATAACACAAAGAACTATGTCAACAATACATCAAGATCAATATAAAATGTATCTCTAATGGTTCCACATGCAATCATTTATGAAACTAATCCATAATACAATCAAAGTATCTCTAATCATCTAACATCATGCTAAAATTTTTTAAAAATGATACAATACATATCCATGTCATAAGGTTAATACAATGTCCTCCAGTTGAAATGGGAAATCAATAATAATAAAGTGTCAAAGTGAAGTACAATACTACATCCCCCTCCCCTCTACACTGAGAACATCCTCCTAGAAGTTTCACTAGAACAAGTGTGGAAACTTTACAACTCCATAGCAATGTAGCATCCTCCCAACGTAGCAGCAGTAAAGAGTCATACCATGTTCCACTGGACCCGAACCTAGATCAATATCTCTACCGTCAAATGGCCCAGGGTCTTGCACTCTATGGAACACAACAAAGCTCCCCCATCACCTGCTTTCCTAATCTTGCACTTGTAATGTAGTCCAATGTAGCACATGAGAAGGATCAGACAATATATCTCCTAAGCAGAGAAACATGAAAGCACATCATGGACACAAGACAAGATGGGTGGCAATGCTAGACGATAGGCCAAGGGACCCATGTGCTCCAATCCATTTCAAAGGGATAAGGTTGTGTATGTCTGACATGAAGTAAACACCTTTGTGCCCACCTAAAACTATGATTTGTCCTATGCTGGTCTATATACTTCTTCTACTTGTCTTGCACCTCCACCAATCTCTGTCTAATCAAAACAACCCGTTGCTCCATGTCCTACAATAAGGCTGGCCTAAGAGAAACCCTATCCTCTAACTTATCCCAACTAAGAGGTGTCCTACATTCTCTACCACATAATTATTGAAAAGGATCCATTCCTATTGAACTCTAAAAGCTATTATTGTATGAAAAATCCATCAAGTATAGATACTCCTCCCATCTTGATTGATGATCCATAACATGGGTAAGTGCAGGAAGTTGATGGACAAATATAGGGTCATCCGTGGACATCATATTGCAAATAACAACATAATATCAACTTGTAGGGATTATTAGCAATACATACACTCAAAATTAGACAAAATTACATTAATATGAATCGTAGCATCCGGAATCTAGTTTCTAAAATACTAATTTTTGTAAAAACAATGGACAAGATTAGCTATATTAAACACTCAAAATTCAATGACTTGGTATTTTTTTTTAAAAACGCCGATAAGATTATAGTCCGTTTGCCCACAATTTGGATGACCAAAAATTGATATATATTTTTTTCCTTTGGTGAGAAGTTATATACCACTATCTATCTTGGGATAGATTTTATTTTGTATTTTTTTTGAGTAATATTTTATTTTTTATGATTTTTTTCCGTGAAAGTGGTATGAAAACATAAAGAAAACAGAGCACTTTCCATTTGCCCGCCATAACTTCATCAAAAAATATTGAAATCAAATAATTTTTTTTTTTGAACATGTATATAATTTCACCACGGTTGGGATGGTATAAGTTTTATCACATTCTGATAAGTGAAACAAATTTTACAGTCTTAAAACGTAGACATAAACATTCACAGGAAAAAGTGTCTTAAAGACCTACTATTAGTAAAAAATTATAAAATGATATTTATCCTCTTCTATTCACTTTAAAATTAGTATTTCTACAAAAGCTAATAGTCTCCCCTACGCAATGGTACCATTTTTATGACATAGTTTTTACTTTTCCAAGAGCATGGTTCAAGTCCGCGGAAGACTAAATTTTATGTTTTGCTATTTTTAATGTAAAATTCAGGATTTGATGTCCACTTAATTGTCCCCCAACTTGGTGCACTTACCCACATACATCCTTAGCATGTCCTCTAGGATCTGATTCACCCACTCAATCTTTCCATTTATCTCAGGGTGATATGCTATACTGAAATTGATCCTCATCCTAAGCGGCATGGTGGTTTAGAAGTGGGAAGTGTACAAAGGATTGCATTCACAAATGATCTTCCATGGAATCTTGTGTAATATGACAATCTCAACAAGATATACCCATGCCATTGCATTGGCTGTATAGGTGGTCTTCACATGGAGAAAATTGAGCTACTTTCGTCAATTTATCCACCATGACCATGATGGCATCGTGGTGGTATCTTAACGTTAGTAACCCAATGATGAATTCCATGGAAATGGTGTCCCATTTCCACTCTACTATAGCATGAGGAAAGAGAAGGATAGCTAGATGTTGATTCTCAGCCTTCACCCTCTGACACTCTAAATAACATGACACAAACATAGCCACGTCTCTCTGAATCCCTCTCCAATGGTACAACTGTCTCAAGGTGGTGTGCATCTTCTTCACTCTGAGATGGGCGGAATAAGGTGCACGATGAGCCTCTATCAAAATGTCCTGTCTCAAGTCTCCATCTCTAGGAACATATATCCGACCTCTGTGTCTGAGAAGACCATCTACCTCTAATGAAAATCCATCAAATATCCCCTCAAGGGGTCTCTAGGACTAAATCTCTTCTCTGGCTGTGAGGTAGAAACTGACATGAGGAAGCTGCTACAAAATCCTGCTCCGTAAATCTGTACCCACTGAAGTAGCCATAGCCACGTGTCTCTTTCTACTCAAGGCATCTGTAACCACATTCTCCTTCCCCTTCACATGTTCTATCTCCATATCGTACACACAAAACAACTCCATACAACGTCGCTGACGAATGTTGAGATTGGGCTGCATGAAGAGGTGATGAAGGCTCAAGTGATCATTCCTGAGTATAAATATCTGGCCAAGAAGGAAATGACTCCACCGCAAACTAAAGCATGCACAACTTCCGCAAGCTCAAGATCATGATTCAGATAATTGAGCTCATAATCCTTGAGTTTGTGAGACTCAAAAGTAACTACTCTGTCCTCCTAGATCAACACACCTCTAAGTCCTGCCAAAGAAGCATATTTGCAAAGCGTAGAACTCGCCCTGAGGATCTGGTACTGTTAGAATATGCACTGTCGTGAGACATTCCTTTAGTGTCCTGAAGGCCTTGCTCACATTTGTTTGACCAAAAAAACTTCTTCCCTTTTCGCTTGAAGGGAAGTGATGGGGTGCGTAATCTGAGAAAAGTCCTAAAAAAATATCCTATAGTAACTTGTTAAACCCATGAAGCTATGCACCTCGGCCACTGTAGTGGGTGCTGGCCAATCCATAATGTCTTGAATATTAGAAGGATCGACGGCAATACCTTCCCCAGAAATTATGATGGCTCCTAAATACCGCACCTCTGTCTGAAATAATGCACACTTCTCCAAGTTCCCGTAAAGATGCTTCTCACAAAGACACTGAAGAACCTGGCGAAGGTGCTCCTCATGCTCCTCACGCATACGTGAGTAAATCAAAATTTCATCAAGGAATATAAGCATGAAGCGATCCAAAAATGTCCTGAAACACTCATTCCAAGCTCATGAACACTATTCATCAAACCAAAGGGCAATAACTATGAACTCATAGTGATATCTTGTGCGGAAGGATGGTCTAATGATATTTTCCTCTGACTCAACTGATGGTATCTAGATTAATATCTATCTTGGAGAAAACTGTGGCCCCCTTCATCCGATCGAAAACAAGTCATCAATGCGTGGAAGGGGGTAACAATTCTTGATCATTACTTTGTTCAGCTGACGGTAATCAATACACAACCGCAGAGATCCATCCTTCTTCTTCACAAAGATCACCAATGCATCCCAAGGGGATACACTACGATGGATTAGGACTTTCTCCAGAAGGCCCTTAAGCTACAACTTGAGTTCACATAGCTCAGAGGTAGTCATCCGATAAGGTGCTTGTGAGATAGGCTCTGTGTCCGGAACCAGATATTTGTGGAAATATATCTCACATGGGGAAGGTAACCCTGGTAGCTCCCTTGGAAAAACATCAGCAAACTCTCTCAAGATGTAATGGTCATCAAGGGATGGTCCGCTAGACTCATCCTATGATCTATCACTAACCGTAATAGCATATAACTGACAACCCATTCGCACACACCGCTTAAGCTGCATAGTGGAGATGGTGTGAATGGAAATGGGCCTCCTAACTCCTGATATCATTGAACTCCACTCCTAGATCATCTGTACAATAAATACTATTATGGTAACAGTCCACTCTAGCTCTATGTGCAGAAAACTATTCCATGCCCAAGATGACACCATAAGAACCTAATGGAAGGATTCAAAGATTTGAGGTAGTGGTGAAGGGTCCTAAATCCACTACACACTCCTTAACTAAGGAGTCTACAGAAATTTTAGCTCCCGAAGCCATCTCAACATTCCAACTATGACCTTACCTAACTACCACTAGCATGCAACACTCTACTAAGGATGGTACAATAACTAAATCAGAAGATCCATAATCAAATAATATAGAGGCAGAAATACCACCAATACTACTTGTCGTCTCTATCACGGTACTCTGGTGCTCAGCCTGGCAGTTCTTGACCACTACATAGATCCAATGGCTCCATGTCATATCTCTCACAGTAGGCTCTGAGATCTGCATCTTACCCTTGTTGCTAGGGGTTTGTGGGAAATATCTCCAATGATGTCCCACAACACCACAACCATAACAGTTGTCTGGTCCTCTCCAGTGGGATGCAGCTCCTACTGGTACTCTAGAGGTCTTAGCTTTGGATCCTTACGATTTGACTATGGACTTCTGAGCTCTCTGCTGATGAGCTCCTGCTGACTGAGCTCGAGGTGGACCTTGTGTCCTGATGGGACCCCTAGGAGGATGCCCCATAATCTTCCTCCTTTGTGCATCAAATCTCTAAGGAGGTTGGTGAGGTCGGTGGGTCTGTTGTTGTTGTTGCTGCTAAGGTGGCTACTGTGGTGGCCTGAATGAAGCATGTCCTGAACTCTGTCCACCCCGTGGAGGAGGAATTAACCTCGTTAATCTTCCATCCTACATCTGTTGGATACCACTTCAAACTCTGTCTCTAGCCTGCTGCGTCTTCCCCTGTGTGTCCTCTATAATATAGGCCTTCTCTACAACTCCTGCTAATGTCTATGGGCAGTGAATGCGCACCGCACCACCCAAATCAAAGTCTAGGCCTCGGATGAACCTGTGAATCCATACCTACTCATCCTGCATATAGTTTCCATACTAGAGTAGATCAAGAAATTGACTCTCATACTTGGCTACAGTCATCGATACCTGAAAGAGGTCATGAAACTTGTCTATCCGCTGCTGAATGAACCTCCTGGGAAAATACCTGCTCCTAAAATGCTCCTCAAAAAGCTCCCATGTAACTATCTCTAATTCAATATGGAGCTTCTGCTCTTCGGTCCTCTATTAGACTCCTGCTCCATCCCTCAGAAGATGGATCAAAACACAATCTTTCATGTTGCTAGTACAAGGGAAGAGCTTGAAGCATCCTCTCAAGCTCACTAACCATGCCTCTACATGAAAACCACCTATATCACCCAAATAGTGATATGGTCGTAGCTTCAAGATCTCCCTGATATGGTCTGCAGCTGACATCTAATGACCCCTACGTATCTTTGCATGCTCCTTCCTCTATCTAGGGCTCTGAGACATGTCCCTATGTCCTGAGGTCATGTCCCCATGTCCTCTTTGTGGTAACTCTACCCTAGCCGACTTCACACAGAATTTCTCTACCCTAAACTCCTAGTTGTGTCGAGGGGATACATGGACCTCCACTTATGGTTCCATGTCATGTCTAGCAAATCATCCTCCCAAGGGCTCTCCGCATATAGCGGCATTGACGTCCCAAAGTGTCTGTAAAATATGAGGTAGAATGGCCGCTACTACCTAATCTAGCGGTGGTATATCTACGTCTATGTAAAAATACCCCTCGTCTGATCCACACCTCCTACACAAATCAAGGCGAGAGTTAGTTCATTGTTCTAAGTCTTGTTTCAGTTTTCTATGTTTTCTAAATTATACAATTATCAGACATTTTGGTTTTCTAGATTAAAAGAAAACAATCTTGCACTAGGTTAAATGTTCATATTTCATGTCTTCTAGGTGTGCCCAAGGGTCCAAGTTTTGAACCCATGGATTTGATACCAAGTGTAATGCCCACAAAAATGACGTTCTAGTAAAACGCTTCAACCTAACACTTAACCCAAAAAATTTGACGATTTTCTTTTTTTTTTAAAGTTAACAGCAGGTTATAAGGGTGTTTGGCCCCTTAGTGTTCATTAAATTAACTTACACTACTAAACTCAACTTTACGATTAAAGAACCAGGTCTAGTAAAAATTAACATATTTTCAAATTTATCTCAAAGGTCCATTAACCAAATATTCATTTGGAAGGTACCAAGGATTAATTGACTTAATTAAATATTTTCTTCTCTTTAGCTAAAGTTCAATCCTAGAAGGTTAACCTTATGATAATTTATTAAATTCATTATCTTATTAACTTAGAGTCCTTTTGTGACTTCCCAAGGCTTGCTAAGAATTAATAAAGGACTTTGCTCCCCAAGGTAATTTAAATGGCCCCATTCACCCAATCTGCACATACCCTTAAGGTTTTTAAATTAAACATTTAAAATACATTTCTACGCTAACAAAAGTAGGGTGAATTCTCCACCCTTAGATCAAATCATTTTTGGCCACATGATCCCGGGGTTCCAAACTAGCCCTAAATCTCCTTATGAATTTCTATTAAACATTTTCTTTGTTCCATTCTCCTCATCTGGTCTATTTTCTTTTGTTAAAATTACATGTTGGAGAGGAAGAAGCGATGGAGGATTCTACATGGAGATCTAATATAGACATAGTTTAGTTTTAGTGTTTTTAATGTAATCTATTTCATTCAAGGATTGGGAGGGATTTTTTTCCCCTAATCTTGTTTTTCTCTAAACCATTGTATTTGGTTTTTTAAAATTTGGGGCAAACCCTACCCCATTGTTATAAATGAAAAAGAATAGTTTTAATCCACCATTTAGAGGTTTTTTTGGCAAATCCAAGGGTTTTAATCATTGTTTTTCTTGATGGTAGTTATTAGATGAATTTTAAATTTTATAAATTAGATTGAACCAATTAAAATTCATGCATAGGCGCGGATCCGGAAAAAAATTTCGCAAGTGATAGAACCACCATGTAGAGCAGACCGACAGTCTTGGGATTGCCGCCCTTCTTGGGTGACAAACCACGGACCGCCACCCTACTGAGCAGTAGTTTTGAGACCGTCACCTTATCCTGAGTAGCGGTTATGGGACCGTCGCTCTGCACAAGGCGGCGATCCTATTTCTGAAAAATAGAACGTTTATGCCGAGATTTTTCCAAAGCCAAAAATTCTAACACACATGCAATTAGATGTTGGCATGCTGACCCTTGTTGAATTCATCTATAATTCCAATGTGGTTGGTATCCAATCCCCCCCTGATGTTTATTGTGTTTATAATTTTACCTGCAAAGCACAAAGAATACCATCATTCGGCCTTGTGGCCACATTAAAGACATCTATGCCATAACATATACAATATAAATCTAAAATCATCTATTTACGAATCAAATATCACCTAGGAAAATATACTATATCATTTACAAATTTGTAGCAACATTTCCATTCCAATGTTTCACCCATGTCAAAATGATCACAACATTAATTCACTTATCAAAGGTCCTACTCAAAATGACAAAAGTATATCACATGTCAGAAATATGTATTTAAATAACCATGTCCACAATATATCAACATCAATATAAAATGTCTCTAACAATCCACATGTGCATCATATATGAATCGAAATCAACAACAATCCCGTATCTCTAACATCTAGTATCATGCTAAATCAAAAAGCTACAACAATGTCCATAAGTGTATTCGACAATATCAAAATCATTAAGCAAAAAAAGTGTCGAAGGGAAGTGGGAACTACATATGATGTCCTACAGCTTACTCAAAAAAGTATTTGCATGCCAAACCAACAATACTCAACTCCAATGTAAAATTATATAGTGAACACATTCAAAAAACATAATCATATTAAAAAAATACACACTTATTGTTGAAGAGAAGTGGGCAATACATATCACAATTGCTATTATGCATGACGCATGTTTGTATATCGAGAAAAACTTAAATGGAATAGATGCTTGTGTCGAAGTGTTAGCATTAATGGTGAAAAAACATTGTTAATAGTAGCAAAATATTTTCAAGTTAAATATTGGAAACTGCTAGTGGGTGATAGAGAAACTTTGAATGCATGTTTGAACTAGGAAACTGGTGTAAATGTATGGAGAGGGATTTTTAGAGATTTAAGATTTTCCTTGCCTATTGGAGTCTATGACTGGAAGTAGATTGAGAAAAAAATTCCTTATCAAAGAAATGAAATGGTTTATTGGAAATGTTGAAGCTCACTAAAGACATTAGTTGGTATTGCAAAATCTTGCTAAAACAATTTGAAGATCATGTCATATCTCCATATTTTTTATTTAATTGTTTCCCTAAAATTTAATGGTTTTTTATCCTTATATGCCGTAAAATTTTATCCAGTTTTTAGCAAAACCCAAATGATAGTTTAGAGAAACGATTTTTTCAAAATCAATGTTTGTCCATGTGTGTAGTTAGTTTTTTTTTGTGAAATTTGAAGTTTTAGGATAAATGGTCCTCACATTAAGTTTACCACCATGAGGGACACACCTTCAAAACAGCATGTTTTGAGATATAGGCAATGATTCTTCTTACACGATACAAGTTATTTAGGAAGATTTCACTACCTCTTGGTTCACATAATTGTAGATTATTTGATGTATTATATATCCCTAGATTAACAAAGAATTTATTATCATGTTCAGTCAACTTCTAGATCTGTAATATGAAGATTGATTTTGATAGTCATTCTGGTAAGAAAGTGTGTTTGACTCGAGACAAATCCAGAGGCTCAAAAATTGTTGTGAAATCCTCAAATGTGAGATGAATTTTCCATCTGATTTTTTTCACAGAGATGATCAAGTTACTAGTGAAAAGAATCATTTCTCTCAACATTTATGGCACCTGAAGACTTGGTCACACTAGTTTCAAATATCCCGACATAGTTTCTCAGTATAATATGGTGAGAGGATCCTTAATCTCTCAAAAAGGATACAAAAAAGTGTCTTAACTTGCCTGGATAGGAAAAAACACAAAGCTTCATTCTAAAAGATTACTTATTGAGATGTAGGTAAGTTTGATTATGGTTCGATCTTTGTGGTCTTATGCAACTTAGTCATATTGGTTTTCTATATTTCATGGGCTATAATGTTCAATGATTATTCAAGAAAAATGTGGATTTTTGTCTTGTAACAAAATTAATGATTTTGAGAACTTCAAAAAGTTCAAATTGGTTGTAGAGAATGTGACTGGTCATCATTTCAGATCTCTCTGTCTCAGATTGATGGGGAATTCACCAATACCTATGTGTTCAAATCCTACCTCTTCAAGCTCAAATATTCGTTGACAGATTACCTCTTCCAAACACATCTCAACAAAATGATGTTGTCGAGAGAAGGAATCACCTACTATCATGGAGAGGGTGCGTTGTATGATCAATGATTCTGGACTAGCAAGGACATTCTTGGTCCTTCTAGCAGTGAAGACAACAATATATTTTCTGAAGAGATAGTTCCTAAAGTTATCTTGATCTAATAACTCCACATGAAGCATGGTTGAATAAAAAACCATCTTGTTACACACCTTAGAGTATTGCTACACTCAAATTCAACATGCACATACACAAGTAGAATAGAAATAAATTGGATATTAAATCACCTAAACTCATTTTCGATTGGCTACATTGAAGAGGATCTTGTGTACAGATTGTTGGATTCAAAAACCAAAAATATCTACACCAACAATGGGATGTTGAGTTCTTTGAGAAGAGATAAGGTGAGACTCCTTCTCCAGACTCACTTGATGTAGAAAGTTCACCTATTTTGAAAATAGAAGAAAATATTCCCATTGATGATGATAGTGAAGGTGGAGGTGATGGGTATGATTAGATAGGACCATGACCCATGGGAGCAATACATTGTATGCTTAAGTGGTACATATCCATGATTCGAGATGGAAAGTTGGGTGTTCCTCCGAATACATCCACCATTGGACCATGAACTCACAACAAAGCATGAGAAGAGGTAAAGTTTACTTTGATGAGTAGAGTTGTTGAATATGTTGAGCTCTCTACTGTCTAGGAATCCCTACAGTCAAATTTCGAAAAGATGCCATGGATGCTGATTATTAGTCAATGATGAAAATAACATCTAACAACTTGTCGATCTTCCACTAAGGAATACAACCATTGGTTATAGATGGATATTTAGAACAAAGTATAAAGTCGATGGGACTATAGACAAGTACAAAGTAAAACTGGTAACAAAGGGGTATGCAAAAAATGGAGGTTAGACCATCACGAGTTATTCAGATAGTTCCTCTCCTTATCCCTTGAGGAAATGTTAAATTAAGGGGGGAATGTTAGGGTAAATATAGTTTATTTAGTAATTTTCATTGTATTTAATGTTTACCTTTGATCATAGTTTGTTACTATATTATTGTGGTAACTAGTTGTTTTACTTAGGTAAATTTATATAAAAAATCATTGAAACTGCACTTACTTGATAATCATACATGTTTGAAGGATGATCAATAAATTATTTAAAAGATTCGTTATAGTTGGAAATGATTTTGATATTAGGATAAAAAATTCATTCCATTGTAAAACTTCATATAATTTCTTGATGAGTAAATGAAAGGGATGAGTAAAAGTACCTAAAAGTGGCTATGAAATTGAATGTCGTGACATATTGCTTTTGACAACAATTAAGACAACATAATAGCATACTTTTTAAAACAATGAAATCAGATTAAACACAAAATCACTAAATGGGCAAGGATAAACTGAACCCGTCACAATAATATTTTAAAATTGTATTCTCAACCTTATTTCCAGATTTAAATGTTGCTCATTACAAATACTACAACCACATATGTCTTTGAAACAATAACAATGGATTGGTGAGCATCTTAAGAATCTTTAAATTAAATCTGTCAATAAGTATGGGGTTTGTTATCTAATTTAAAACCCTGAAATTGTTCTAGTTTAAATGAGAGACTATGGGAAACTAAAAATAAAAAAAACAAAGCTACTAAAAGAGAAAATAATTCAAGGGTATTGCAGACTGAAAATGATTCCAGCCCATTTATCTTTGTCTTTAGAAAGCCAAAGTAACTGACTCATTTGTGAAGCACATCATATATTCAAATCAAATTACAGGGAAGTAAAGTCCGAGAATCTAATACATTAAAATGATGTTCACAATAAAACCACACACAATGAGTTCTCCAACTCATTCAATGGAAAACAAGATAAGACAACAAAAATTCAAGACCAGATGTGATTTATTAAATAAAATTTACTTTATTTTATAAATAATGTACTATTTTGGATGTTGCCGCCCTTGCACTTGTCCAAGCTTACAAATAAGTTGTTCTCTTTGGTTAAATATTAAATTAAATTGATAGATATCTTCATTGCAGTGAATATCTTATTAAATTTTTTTTCCCTAAATATTATATCTCATTTAAAGATTGGACCTGTCTTATTTTATTTTTTTAAAATAAACTAAATCAATATTAGGAAATAAATATTTTTTACATACCAATAAATAATTTTTTAAGATTAAAAATATATCTAAATAAAATATAAACATTAAAGTGATTTGAAAGTTATGAAATTGTTTAATCTTGATCCGTGGGCATAGAAAAAATTGTGGATTGAGAATAAATTATTTGTTTGACTGAAATGTATAGTTCTCCTGCCGATGGACTAATAACAATGTGGACACAAAACAAAAGTGGATCAATGACAATTGACAAAAGCATCTTAGGTTTTAAAATAATGGATCAATGAAAGTAGCTGTGGGATATTTAAGATGAGACAATGCCATGTGAGGAGCTGTGATCCGCGAGCCCCTGAACACTCCACAAGAGATTATTGTAAGCTATGAACACTCCAGAAGACTATTTTGAACTACCGAACACTCTAGAAGAATTAAAAAAGATTGAAGAGAGAGTTATTGCTGGATATCATGTTTTAAAATTAAAATCCTTATCCAGCACTCATCTTGACTAAATTTTCTGTTTGTAGGAGCCATATTTCACAGGGAGCTCGTTCGACCACAGTATGCAAGGCATTCACACAATAAGAGCGAAGAGGAGGTGAAGCTATTAAGCGGTTCGACATAGCCCATATGGTATCAGGGTACAGTTGGCTCTCCAACTCAAAGGGATACATTATCAATATGTAGAAGAAGATACCAAAAACAAGAGCGAGCTGTTGCTGAGGAGCAATCCTGTGTATAAGAAGATCCCTGTTCTCATTCACAACGGAGTACCCATTTGCGAATCTCGCATCATAATTGAGTACATAGACGAGACATGGCCTGCGCCTCCTCCCCTGCTGCCCAATCATCCATACGATCGATATCTGGTGCGCTTCTGGGCAGACTTCTTCGATCAAAAGGTACGAAAATCTATTATTAAACTCTTTTTGGTAATGTTAAAACGGATCTGAACATGGTGATTGTTTTGCTTTTCAGTTTATGGAGGCCGTAGGTCTGGTTTGTAGTGGTTGGAGCTCAGAAACTAAGACTTTTATGTCGAGGAAAGGGCATGATGAGTATGCCCAAATGGCAATGACACTCGAAAGCGGGATAGCAGAAATGGAGAGGAGAGGGCTCATTTACTTGGAGGGTAAAACCTGCGTGGGATACATGGACGTCTGTTTCGCTCCATATGTTGCTCTGTTTGGTCCCGTGGAAAAGTTGTTCGGTTTACGGCTGCTTGGCAGTGACAAATGCCCCAACCTGCACAAATGGATTCAGAGTTTGCTCACGAATGAAGTTGTGAAATTAACACTGCCTGATGGTAATAAGGTTATCAAGCATATGAAAAGGTTCCTGGGGATTGACTGATATTTATCAAAGGCGCTTTCTGTCACGGTTATGATAACAAATCCCGGTTTAGGCTTTTATTTTTCTTGGGTTCATATTCTCTGGTTAAAGAAATGCTAAAATAAATGACTAAATGACAATCTTGCTTAAAGAAATGGTTGTGGTTCTAGCGTAAATGGTTTTCTCTTACCTTTAGTTCGGTGTCGTGTTTTCGTGTACAACTAATATAAGATAAGATTTCAAAATTATGTCAGATTAGTTGCACTTACTCTAGTAAATATTTAAATGGAGAGCCCTACGCAACACGCACAAATTGCTGCTAGTGCTGCCTGGCAGAAACGATAAACATTTATATGCATATAGCATGCACACGGAGAGTGGTGGGGACGTTGCAGTTGAAATAGACAAGTTGAGGGTCACACTTGGCTGAAAACTTCCTAAAAAATTTGGACAGTCGACCATGCAGTTTGTGCATGTTGTTTGTACTACTATCCTCCTTCAAGAATTTTACTATCCTTCATTAAAATTTCGTGTTTAAAAAATGTAACAAATTATGGGCAGTTGGCCATGTAGTTTTTGCGTGCTAGTTACACTCATGTTATTTGGACTAGTATCCTCCATTAAAAATTCTACTATCCTTCATTAAAATTTTGTGTTTATATTATTGTAAAATGTAAGGTTTACAACAATTAAGCCTCTTCATAAAATGAAGAAACATAGTTCTGCTATCCTTCATTAAAATTTCGTGTAAAATGTAAATTTTTAAGCCTCCTCATAAAATGAAGAAACATAATTTGAATAATTCAAAGTTTAACTTCTTTTGATCATTACTCAAATAATTTGAAATTTCCTATTGACCGTGTTTTGAATCGCATATCTTGTCTCGCAACCACAAGATCCGTGTCACTTCTCTTGCAAAACATAGGATCCACATCACAACACCCCACGATAAAGCATAGTCACTTCATTGTTTGTGTCTTCTCTTCCAGATCATATTTTATGTGGCTTCCCTTTCTTTCATAGTATCTTGCAACTAGTGCACAACTTTATAGCATCATGGAAACCTCGTTTCTTCATCCTATATAACTTTCTACTCATATGTAACCTTCTCTACACTTGCCACTTTCGATGAGTCATGTAGAACCTTAGAAATTTACCCAATGCAATCCATCACATCCTTTGAAACCTCTGTACAACCCATGTAGCTCTTGCAGGCTTGTGCTAGCCACACAACCTTTGAGGCTCTTAGAGTTTTGCATAAAATACTCTATGTTGCATCTTCATCTTCTGTAATGCCACATCAACCATCCTACATTGTGTTCACATCTCATGTGATGCCACATGATATCCCTTGGTCCCTGTACTTTATCTCAACATTGCACCCTTCCCACAGCTCTCTTGCATGTCATCAAACTTTCACCTTGCCTACTTACATGCCATTTTTAATGCGGATTTCTGTCACATCACCTCATTTCCAAGTGGTGTGCCAGAAGAAATATCTTACACTAGGCCATGTCTAGGCCATGTCAAAGCATCTTTGCAGCATGTCATCCGATTCCAATGTTTTTCCTACAAAAAAGTGGAATGTTTGTAAACGTCTCTTTAACTATTTTCATCAGTTTTAAGTGCCATTGACATTGTTTATTTATTTTAGCATCCTATATATTTAAGCACTCAAAAGATGGAACTCACTCAAAACACATTAAATCTCATTATTTTGTTTTCCGTGAACATACATTTGTTTTGTTTTGCTTCACCATAGTTTAAACGATTTAAAAGGATGTATTCCCTTTCTGATAAAAGATGCTTCTCTCTTATTTTTACTCACTATTTGTATGTCTTCAAACTTGTTAATAACCATTAATGAAGATAAGTTACATTTCCTATAAATCTATCTTTTGCAACATTATTGTGTGTTTTGGTCCATCACTTTCAATAATCCCCACACACTCTTCGATAATCCATGTTTCACTAGTTAGTGTAGGATTTTCCCTCACACATTGTTCTAGGCCAAGTGGAGTAAATCATCAGTATCAAAGCATAGTTTTCGGTAGTTTCTATAGCTATAAACACATAGGGGCAAAGAGATATAAAGGATATCAAGGAAAATTTTGAAACCTTTTTTATTCTTGTAAAGACACGAGGGAAAAAATAACAAAAAAATGACAAGATTTAGTCTCCACTTACTCAGAAGAACATTGTAATAAGAATATTAAGATGAATGACTTCCATAAACACCCTAAGGTCAGTTTGGACATTAAAAACATCATTCAACATTCATTGGGGGGCTAATACAACTAGTGCTTTAGCTATTTCCATTACTTGATGTTTTAACTCAACCCTTTAGGAGAACACACTTTATTCCTAATTTGTGACATGTAGTTTCACTATAAAATAATTCACTAAAGAAAAGAAGATCACTTTCATAGTGTTGACGATGTGCATTTCACTATCACATTGGTGGGAGTCCTTTCTTGTACATTTTGACAAAGACTTTAATCCCATTCGCACATGGGATGCTTTCCTTATCCCTTTCTAGAATGATTATCATCCTTTTGAAAACTATACGGATAAACACTTTTAATATTAGAAAAATTGTGAGATTATAAGGAGAAACTAATGAAAGACTATATAACAACAAGTTCTATGACTATGTTTATCGACTACATGAGGACCTCTAAAAGGTGGTAAGGTACATCAAAGGAATCTCACCTTATCAACATGCCATGATGAATTCCTTTCCTTTTGAATCTTTAGGTAAAGTGTACCATAATGCCACAGATAAAAGCCAAGATAGAAAAATGCTACACATTTTCATCTGATGATGTGCGTAAGATACATCCTGCATAAAATTCACCATCTCAAACCCTTGCATGAAACAAGAAAAATTCTTTATGTAGAAGTGAGAAACATAAGAAGACATCTCAATAGAACCATAACGATTATATGACTTCCATCTCAAACAAAGGTAAGAATAAGATGAGTGAGATTTATTATCATTAACACCATTTTCACCCTCATGATAATTTTGAATGCCACATGTAACATCTCCTATTTGGTCAATCTACATCCAGTCACAAACAAATGAAAGAAATGAATCCAAATATCTAAAAAATGAGTACCGGTGCCATTTCCACCCATTTTTTTGAGAGTTGATAATTACTTTTTCACCCAAAGTTTTGAGTCAAAAGGTATCTAATCTCAAAATACCATGATTTCTCAAGAAGCATCTCAAATCCTTGCAATTCCTTTTCCACGCATCCTCACACATATTTACTAGGATGGCTTTAGTCGAGGAAATATTTAGGTTTAGTAGTAATGTACAAGTATAAATTCAATGTAATGGAGGATAATGTCATTTATGAGAACCTCTCGATATCTATGCAACACTAATATTGAGACTTTAATTATATGAAGCTAAAGGAAACGTATCAGGTGAAGCAATAGAGATAGAATCTTTGGGTCAAAGACTTATTTTAAAAACATCTATAGCTCAAGGTTCACCCAAAAAAATGTTTAGGCAAATAGCATCCATCGCATCACACCATTGTTGTAATAACTACTTGACAAGTTATTAAATTAGCATAATGAAGTCTTCACATAGCTAAAAGTCCTTTCAACACTTCATGTTGTGGCACTATTTTTGCTTCATCTTTTTATCGTATATTTATTCGCAATTTTTTTTAATACATTTATGTGCAATTGACGCCAATTTCAATGTTTTTACCACTATATGTAGTGGTATATTAAAAATTGCTAAAAACAGATTTAAGGACTTCTAAAACAAGAATTTTAGAGAAATGCTAATATAAATGTTGATATGGGTCATTTCTTATTTAAATAATAATCCAAAGCATTAATTTTTACAAAAATATTTTGTAGCAAATTATCTAAAAATAGGCTTCAAAAAATTCTTTCCTAAATGATGATATGAGTAATGTCCTACTTTGAGTGTTTGTTCATATCAATCATGTGTGGAATCAAGGCCAATCGATCTCCATCATATTAAATTTGACAAAGTAATTCACAATTTTCTCAATTATACCCAATAAAGTGTCACGTTGAAACAAATTGTTATTTGTATTGAATAGGCGCGAGATTTAGTCTTGTTAAGCCCCACTATAGTAAGCGCAACAATGTAATGTGAGTTAATGCTCAATTGATCCCGATCAAATGTGAAGTCTAACAAATTCTTGATTGGCTCTGTCGGGTGTGTGATTGAAACTAATCAAGCCATGTTAGATTAACTATGATAATGCAATATAAATTTATTCTTAATTATCATTAATTGTGCCTCAACTTAAATCAGATGCTTGATTAATTCAGTTTGCAACTAGGACCAATCGATCCTTTTAGATAAAGTATGATAATGCAATGGTAATAGATGTTAACTTTAATTAATCAGGTACGTGGTTGTGTCCAATCGATCCCCATCAAATTAAGTTTAATAATTCAACATGAATAATATATCAATTAATCCCAATTACATGCCAAGTTGAACAAGGTGATTGATTAGATCCATCATGTTCATGATTAGATTCAATCAAGTCATGTAAGAGTAACTATGATAATACAACTCACATTTGATAAAAGAGTAATGGTTGGGTTAAATATTGTGAATCAAAAGGAGGTCAAATATGTGTAATCTATCTATAAACTCATAGGATGGGTGTCAAAAATTACCTTTGGTATAGTATAATGAATGAAGAAAATTCAAAATTCATAATAATATTCTTTTTTTTGTTGATAATTATATCATATGATGCGATTTATTTCAATAGTTATTAGTTATGTCACACTTGCATCAAACCTTGACACTATTAAGGTTAATGCATTTTTGGAATCCTACATATCACTTATTGACACAAAATATGACGTTGTTTGTATCAACATTTTAAAAACTACCAAATTTAGAGGGTTGACACCATTTTTGAGGTGTTTTCTAATTATCAATAAAATCTATATTAGGATTTTTTTCCTAGAGGTAATTTTAAGTCAAGAAAATTTCATAATCTAAAATTTTCTTTAGAGATCATGAAAAAAAAGATAATTTGATAGTAAAAACATGTCTATTTCCTAAAAAAATATTAATACTTTAAATACAGATTAATTTAATTTTCAAATTCTAGGTACATGTGTTAGTATTTCATTAGATCCATAGAACAAACAATATAAATGTCCTCATAAAATTTGCTAGAACAAAAAATATAAATGTACTCATAAAACTAGTTAGAACAAAGAATATAAGTGTCCTCCTAGCACATATATTACTTTATATATTTTTTCACCAACACTATTGTATATGCACTTCAAATTATTAGTGTAGAAATATTTTTTACTAAAAATATTTAATGAGTACACTCACTCATTTATTAATTTGTAATAAAGATAAATCCATGAAATGATAATGAAATTAATTATTTTTGAACCTTGTCACAATTATGACCAAAAGAAGAATGTTTTTAACAGTTAAAAAAAACTTGCCCTACAACTGTTTATAAAACAAAGGCATGATATGGAAAATCTTGCCGAATCTTTAGTTTTATGATGTGGAGGAGAGCTTTATTATGAACCTATGTACGAACGAGATAAGAGAGGCTGGTTTGCTTGGGATTTGACATGGCAGTGGTCATTGTGTTGTTCAGATGATTATTGAAACATATTTCTAACATGCAGTTTGAAAGTGCGTGAGTGAAGGATTTACGGGGCACCTTTTTGTAGTCAATTTACAAATACGAGTAAGAAAAGATTTATTATTTCTATAATTATTTGGTTGTGTATAATAATATTTAAAATTATGAATTTTTGTATTTTTGTAAGATTATTGTGGAGTTTAGAACATTATTTGGATATAATAAGAGGATAATTTAGAATCACGAAATTTTTCAGAGGAAATTAAATATTAAGGTCATAGAATGAAAAATATATATATATTTTTCCAAGAGAAGAACAAAAACCCAATCTTTTTTGTTTATTTAACAAGTGCATAACCAAATGTAATATACTTTGAAGGGTGTCACTTGTGTAAGAATAGATGTGGCATGCATTGCCATGTATCCGGAAATCTTTTGTGTTCGTGCTTCATGGTTATGCCCGGTTTGTCTTTGTGGATGCTCTCGTGTTAGATGCTTGCACTGGGCTCGAGAGAGTGTCGAATTGTTCATGTCGTGCGAAAGTGCCGGAAGAGGACCCTAAGCTATTTGGAAAAATCCATCAACCTTGGCTACCTACATAGGAACCTCATGGCGTCAATGTTCTATTTATTCAAAAAATGATTGTCAATGTTTTAGATAGTATATTGTATATATAAATGTACAGGAAAATGTTTTATCATGTTTGTAAAGACCAATCTTTCTTTTCAAAAATAACTAAATGTAACAACTGAATAGGAAAATGAGAATACAATTGAGAATGAGAACAAGATTGACATATAGATTGAAATTAACAAAGGCGATTGCCATTATATTGATTTTATGCCAAAAATTCTTTTTTTCAAGAGATGTAATCCACTGGAAATAGGAGTAGAAAATGTTTTGCATGATGTCCACCATGTAAGATTCAGTTTGTATTTGATATGAGAAATTTCAGGTACCTGAAATATAAAATGAAACCAGCATACGTTCAAAAAAGTTTGTAAGGAGCATATATTAGAAAAATAATATTTCTTTATATCACAAAACATGCAACACAAAATAATATCTTGCAAGGAAAGAGAGATCATTTCCAAACAATTAGACAAGGTTTTCATATTGCAAAAGGATGCAAATGACCGGATTCAAAACCAGTGGAAGAATTACTCGAGCTGGAAAAGGAAACTCCTGGCTCTATTTTTCTATGACATTTGAGACCATGACACGGAAAATCCGCCCTATTTAAATTAAAATTTTCCCAAGGCCTGACACAAAATTGTGACATGGAAAGTCACCTTCTTATGACATTTTAAACTAAACTTTTCCGAAGGCCTAGAAATCCATAAGGCAGAATTTCACTGAAACCATAAAGGAAAACATGTCATTAATAAATATTTAGGGAAAAAAAGTTTGGAAGAATCTTACCACTATTAGGAATAAAAAACTTTTGTAAAAAATATTTAAGAAGAAAGAAAAAACCTACTTTTTTTGTTATAATATTCTCCAAAACCCATTGTTCTTCTGTAAGAAATATTCGTAGCTTTCTATCTTCGTCACTTCTACATCCGTTCAAAAATGGATTTTCAAATGAAAACCTAGATGCAACACACATAGATAAAAAAACATTCACAACCATAAACAGAAAATAATAATCATCAAGAAGCTTCATTTTGGAAGGACGGGACGATAAAAAAAAGCAATAAAGAACAATTAACAAATAAGACTGGTGTCTGATTAAAATTTAAAAAACACCCAAAAGAAAAATAATGGTGAACACAAGTAACTACGGTAAACATAGTCTGTTCTTGGTCCTGGGTGATTCTTAGCTTTGACAAATTGCAAACAAATGATTTCCACCTTACAAATATATTAAACATGAGAGCATTTGGTGCACCGATTTTGGTGAGAAAACAAACAAAGTGAGGAAGGAAATTCCCATCCTCAATTGGAATTACAAATTTTCCTCATGGCGAGCTCACACAAATCCTCAAGTCATCCAATTCTTGCAGAATACTCTTTCAATTTTTATTTAGTTCTTTGGAGAACACCAAATAAGGGCAAACGTGTGAGACATAATACCAAATAATGGAAGAAATTTGAAATAGAATACAAAATAATTAGAGACAAAAAAAATTCTTTGGCATGTAATTAGAAGCTATCTTGATGGTAGATCCACTGCTAGCGTACACAACATTCAGCGAGGTATCGTATATAGAAAAGGTCCAAAATATAAAGCCTTGCCAACTGTGACATTATTTGACTGTGACACAGAAAGTCACCTTTTTTCTTTCACTACCCAATATCCAAATATGTTGAAGAATCACTGAAAACAAACAAAAACCCTTTATAAAAAATCCAATGAAAGTAAACAAATTTTTATGTAAACAGAAAAATTGCAACAATCTATGTGCAGAACTTAGGGCCATAGAATAGCACCTGATTCACTTGAGTCCAAGGTTTTCCATCAGTAAATGAAAATGGAAAAGGGAACTTCATTCTCAAACCAACAAGGCATAAGCCACAGGAAAAATGGCAAGACATTAACTGGTAAAATTTACAATAATTAATGCCTAAAAAATTAAAATGCTTTGTGTTACACAAACCTTGTAGCTTCAACATGAATTTTTTTTCACAAATTTCAAGTAGGAAAACTATGGGTAGGTGTTGGTTAGCTTTGAAAAATGCAAATAAATTCATGAAAGTACATAATGATGTGGACAAATTCAAATATTTGCAGGGAATCCATTCTTGAGCCCAGCAACACCAATCAAACTTGTGATAAACAGTGACAGTCTTAAATGTAATGCAGGACAAATTCTTTCTCACAAACAGTGCCAAATAAAGGGGCCAGCCAATAACTAATGTAGCTCAACTACAATATTGGAAAATTAAACTTTAGCCAATTTCAAAATAATCCACATGGCAATATTTGATTGAGGAAAGAGAAATAGATTAATGAGAGACTTGAAGCCAATATCCTTGCCTTTGGCAGGATAATAAATAGAGTCTTAAATCCCAAACATGTTACTCTGCACATTTGAATTTATAACCTATTTTATTGATTTCCTCATTTACTATGACAACGAAACCTAAAATTTATTAACATATTTACAATTTTACACCGCTATGCATTTCTTGATAATAAATGTAGCATGATGTACTATTAATTATAGTCTATTCCCATTGATTTATGTACGGGGTAGATATTCATTTCCAAATAAGTATGCGTAACAGGTGTCTTTTTTAAATCCCCATCTCTTTGGCATTATCCTTAATGGGGTTAAATTTGATGGTCATTTAGACATTTTTTGTGATTTTAGATATAAAATATGTGCAAATATTTTATAGAACAGTCATTCGTGTGACTTGCATATTTAAAATGTGACCATAAATTTTTATATACATTCATATGTAAACTATATTAAAGTATATATTAAGCATAATTAAATAAATAGAGAATAATCATTTCTAAAATTTTTAAAATAGTATATGAATACCATTATTTTATATTTTTCAATGATAAAATAAAAAGTTTACCATCGCTTGATTGTTTAAGAGGCATAAGTGGTTGTCAAATTTAACTCTGGATCCTAATGTAGCATCGTCACCACCAACAACCATCCATTTGTTTTACATTAGTGAGGATGTAAGGATTTGGCTTCCCAAAATGGTGATGGGACAATATGTATACCCAGAAAAAATTGGTCAAAATATTCAAAGAAGATAGACAATGCTTGATATTACCAAGAGGAAAACGGATCTATACATTCAACTACTACTAATAGCTAGTTCGATCTCTACCAACAACTGCAAAAGTACAAAGAAACCCAATTTTAGAGGAACCCTACACATGCAATGAAAACAATGTATAAAAATATTTTCAAAAAATCAATAGACCATGTCCTAATATTCAGAAGAAGATAGACCCATCAAGAGTAGATCTATAGATATCAAGTGAGAACTCAAATCTAGAAAAAATATATAGATGCAAAAAATGGAAAAAAATTAGAACACTATGGCTAGTCACGAAGCTTTGAAAATTTGATTTAGATCATAATAAAAATGGGAGTAAGGATCAAAGGGAGAAACTTGAAATACTTGCTAATTCATTCTTTTCTATCTTTCACCCACTCCAATTTTATCTGTAAATACTCCAACACTAAGTGAGGAGTTGAACATGTAAGTGACATATTTGATGTTGGTTTAATTAAATTTGAATTAAATATAGATATTTCAAAGTCATTAATGAACCAGATAATGTATAAATGCATAAATGAAGAATATGACAGAAGCAGTCTAAGATGTAATATTTAAAACCCTAAGAAAAGAAGGAGGGAAGAGGACTTATCTAATTTACGCTTGATCCTAGACTGATCTAGACTGAGAAAAGTGATGAAAAAGCTAGGAAGAGTGTCATAAATGCTCACAATAAATTATTAAATCAAGGAAGGCTAGACATGGGAGCTTGGGCTAGAGAAAGGGCACCTGGGGTACCGACGATCACTTTTGGGTGTCGGTCACTGCTCAAGATCTCAAATTCTGATCTCAGGTATTTCGCAAGTATGTCGCAATTACTCTATGTTGATCACCTGATAGTTAATCCTTGATCACCAAGGTAACTATAACCTATAAGAAAAAAATTCACATGGAAAATCCTCAAACCACATCAAATCCAAAAAGAAAGATGCAGAATGGGGAGTCAAACTGAACCTGACAGTCACCCCGAGAGTGAACTAACGATCGACAACTTCAATACATCTCAAAATCCATGAAGTTTTGTGTGAGTGTGTGTGAGAATGTGCCCTAATGATGCCCTAGTGCAAGTTGCGCTTGATAGCGTTGCTAGCTAGAATGTAGAAATGTCGTAGAATGTGTGGATGGAATAAAAAACTTCCCCTTCCTATGCTATGTATGGAGAAAATTCAATCCCTTGTCCCTTGAAGGGATGCTAGATACATGCTTTAGAATTCTTTAGATGTCTTTTGAATGCAAGCTTAGGTAATGATAGTATATGCTTAGTGGTCTTTTATTTTGGTCACATAACTGTGTATTTATATGATTCTCTTGTTTGAATTTTTTAATTGAGAAATGGAAGGCCGAACCATAAGTGGAAAATATTCCCAAAAGATAAAAGAGACCTAAAAAGGGTGAGTAAGGTAAGAAAGAGTCAAGGGCACCTAGAAGGGATAAGAGATCCTAAGCACTTTTGTCGTGGCTGGGCATTGGTGTCTGAAATAAAATATAAATAAGTGAAATTCCAATTGGGTTGTAGGGTGTGTAAGACCAAAGAGAAAAGAAGAGACAAAGTAAAAAGGAAAAATGTGCCTGTCAATTAGTAGTTTTCTTACTTATGAATCATATAAATGCTAGTATGCTTTTAGGACCTAGAAATGTACCCAAGTGCATGATTTTGTTTCTACATTCACCCCCACTTTATTTTTTTGAGTGAATAATTGATAAGATAAAGTAGATAAGAGATGCATACCTTATGTACTTGTAGAGAGTTTGGTGAGAAGCATGCTAGGAGCGTGAAATGATGCAAAGCGAAATGTGGAAATCTAGTAAAGGAAAGTGACCCTAGGGGTGTATGCATAAAGATGTGTTGCTAGTACCTTTTTTCGTATGAAGTAAATGCTTCTTGTTGAGCATTGAGGATGGACTTGCAAAATAAAAGTGAAAAATTAGTCAAAGTCATTTATTCGATAAATCAGAGAAAAATGTACATAAGTATGTAAAATTATGTAGAATTATATAAAAGGAAAGTGTGCACATGATGTAGAAGAGATTAAAAGGATATAAAGGTGTCCTAAACTATTGTGAAGAGAGAGTTTTTTGGGCGATCTCATGCCAAGAGAGAGTTTTTTGAAAAATCACACACCAAGTGATAGTTATTTGGGTGATCTTATGCTAAAGACCAAGTGTTTGGGAGAGAGGTCTAGCATTACTCTCCTTCCATGAATCTACCCGATAAACACCATTGTAGATGGTGTTGTTCCTGCTTTTCTCATTAGTTCCTTTTTAGTTTTAAATTGTTCTGAGTTGTACTGATTGAAGGAGATAGAATTCATCTCGCTTGCTGGAGGAATGTGCATGTACTATAAAACTAATCTATAAACTACTGTGAATTGTGTTGATATGAGAAACATAGTGTATCTACCCCTAGAAATTAGCACCCAAGGGAGGTTAGGAGTGACCAATATCTAGTGCTTGTGTCTTGGCATTGGTGTTTGTGTTGTGTTGAGGACCCAAGTCATATTTTTGGTTGTTATGTGACTATGTTCCTATGCATTTTCTATACTATGCATGACTAAACTATAGCTCTGAGCTACTGTATGGGTGATTTGTTCACCCAATGTATGCCTCCATCACTTGTGGTGCATGTGATGACTATTGGAGAGATGTGGCCCAAGGGAGAGGACCTGATTCTAATTTGAGTTTAATACCTTCAGGGATATGGAATTTGCATGGTAGAAACCAAGGCACATGCAAACAAAATGGTTAGTAACATGTATTAGTAGTAAAAGTGAACAACATGCAATAC
This sequence comes from Taxus chinensis, assembly GCA_019776745.2. Taxonomy (NCBI): domain Eukaryota; kingdom Viridiplantae; phylum Streptophyta; class Pinopsida; order Cupressales; family Taxaceae; genus Taxus; species Taxus chinensis. Next base: position 32,683 of record JAHRHJ020003711.1, on the reverse strand, counting down.
AAGACAATGTAACAAGCAATAGTGTAGGAAAAATGAACCATGAAAAGTGGGTTTCATATATGGGACATCGCTCACAAATTTACAAGAAAATCAGGGAAAAATAAGCCAAAAGATTACAAACAGTGATCAATTAAGGCATATGGAATAACCCGCAAACAATAACATACAATAGAAAAAAATGGCTAGCCAAGTGTAATAGATAACCATGGTGGAAAATAGTCATATAATGTAAATGTTACACATGAATAACCTATTAGTATGTTAGAAAGATAAATATTATGTCAAGGTATTTATGTATCAATGTAAATTAATGTGCTAGCAAGAATAAGAAGTAGTATGTAATGAAACAATGAGACCTGTGATGTGTGGAAGTAGTAAATGTAGATGCCCTCAAGAGCCTCGGTGGGACTAGAAAATAATATTGTGTCAAGCATCATTGCAACGTGTGAAAATTTTTAAGATATCCACATTCACTCCAAATTACCAAGTGAATGTGCATGTGTATATGGTAAAGATTATTACAATATCGGGAAATTTTGTTATGTATTTTATCCCACCTAGATATTCTTGCAATTTGTTCAATTCTCTCTTTAATTGTGTTGCTTCTTTCCTTGTAAATCTATCAAAACCTCTCGTATTTTTTTTCATCATTTTTTTTAATTTTCAAGTCTTGCTTCTGTAGTGAACCATGACATATTGAGTATCTTACCGACATAATAAGTAAAGTGCATCAAAAAAATAGTATAATCAAGCAAGAGTAAGTGCAAAAAATATATTCAATATGTAGTGTATGAGTGTTATGGAATGGTATGAAATGTGAATGTGATGGGAGCAACGTTCCCCCTAGCAGATGTGTATGAGTATGAGATGAGGTTAATTTAAAGAAGACCCCTCAACAATCAAGAATGAACCATAGAACAAGAGCGCATCATCGGGAAATGGTTTGAAAAAGATATTCTAGAGAGATGTAACATGAAACATAGAGCATGAAGTGTAGAAGAGGTGAGGTTCATTTTCGATTTAGACCCTAAACATTCAAGTATGAACCATGCAACTAGAGTGTGTAATTGGGTAATAAGTTTGTTTATACATAATAGTTTTTGATATGCATCACATTGACTGGGTTCTTAAGTTGCTTGCCAAAGAGAGTGGCTAGGAGATAGATGCCACCCCTGAGATTATCACTGATGATATGGGGTATGAGCTAGTTAGATTTGAATTTACTTTTCAGGTGACCCTTGGTTGTTGTATTTTTCTTATTTTTCTTTATTAAAAGGTCACCAATATCTAATTCACGTGCGTGGATTTTGTTATTGGAAGCTTGTGTAATGTGAGATTAATATACTCATAGATGTTCTAGAGCATGCACATGGTGAGAATCAAGCATCTTGAGCTCACAGAGCCACTTTTCATGATATCATTATAATTGAGAATTTCTTTAAGTGATACCCGTAAAGAGGGTATTTCCATCTCTAAAGGGATTACTGCTTTAGTTCTATAATCAAGCGAAGAAGGGGAAGTATGTTTAGGGGTACACACACTAATGTGATAAGCCCAAAGAGCGTATAGAATTTTATCATGCCAATCCCCTCCATTAGTATCAATGGTATTCCACAATATTTTGACTATTCTCTTATTAGCAGCCTCTGCTTAGCCTTTTCCATGTGGATAATAAGGAGTGGAAAATTTCTGCTTGATCTTGAATTTGGCTCAAATCCTTTTAAAATCCTTTTTTTGAAAGGGGATCCATTATCAATGATAGGGGCAGAGGGAATGCCAAATCATGTAACAATGTGTGTGGTAATAAAATGATAGATATCAAGACCATTGGTGGTTAGTAAAGGTGCGGCTTTACCCCTTTTAGTAAAGTATTCCATAGTAGTAATGGTGAATGTGTGGCTATCAACTGACTCGGGATTAAATTTTCCAATTAAATCAAAACCCCATAAAGAAAAGGTCCATGATGGAGTGATGAGCTAAATGTTATATGTAGGTGCATGATGTCTATTACTATGTTTTTTACATTTGTCACAACGCTTGGCATATTCCAAGATGTCTTATTCCATTGTGGGCTAATAGTAGCCTTGGCATAAAATCTTGTGAGACATATCTTTTCCCGAGAAATGATCACCGCATATATTGTCATGATCTTGAGATATAATAGAGTGGATTGTATTTAGTCCTAAAATTTGCATAAAATGTCCATCAAATGATATTTTTAAATAATGAAGCACAAACGATAACATATCACGTGGCCTCTCGTCGTAGATGATGAGATTCACGAGGTCGAAAACCATTGGGAATGGTTTGTCGATCAAGAAAGTTATAGATTTGTGTGAACCATTTGGGATGATCATTACTATGTGTAACAACACATGTTTCAAAAGGAGGATTATTAGTAGAAGGTTGTCACAAGTGTCGAATGATGAAGGTGGCCTACTCATCAGTGATATCTTGAGGAATGAGTGATGTTGCACTAGCCATAACATCTGTATGATGATTGTATTTTTGAGGCATAGCGTTGAGAGAGAAGGACTCAAATTTCACTAAGATTTCTTTGACTAGGTTATTATAAGGGATGAGACACTCCTCTTTGGTTTAATACATGTCATTAACCTAGTTAATAATGAGTTTTGAATCATCATGTATTCAAATATTTTGAAGAATAATTTTGTGATTGATAGTGAGGCCAAGAATGAGAGCTTCACATTAAACGATGTTATTAGTGGATGAGAATCCTACGCTATATGTAAAAGGGAGATGATCACCATGTGGAGTACTAAACATGATCCCATCCCCGGTTCCCGAAAGGAAGTGAGACCCATCTAAGCACAAATATAAGTGTCAGTTTCAATGGTGTAAGAAGTAAATTTATCTCAAAAAGAATGACAAATGGGTGACACATCAAAAAGAGAGGCATCTACTAGTTGATTGGAAATAACTTGGCCCTTGATGATTTTTTTTGGGGATGATTTTGAAATCAAACTCTATGAATAACATGACCCATTGTGCAAGGTGGCCGAAGAGATGAGTGTGAGATAAGAGATTGTATAAAGATATCTAATCTTGGAGCTTCATCATTATAAGTTGATAATTTGGTTTTTGTAGAAAATCAGTCATCATCAACTCAGTCTAGTACATTGCCAAGATATATCTTTTTGATATAGCTATAATTACATGTTTTTTGTATTATGTGTCATGCAAAAAAATTGCAGTGCATGTATCTTCTCTTCACGTTAGGAGTCATCATGTTGCGACAGACTGTGCCACTTCCTAATGCATGGAATCTAGCTAAAATCTTCCAAGATCCTTTGGATCGATCGACCTCAAGAGGAACTAGAACATGAGGATCCCCATTGCCTTCCAAATTCAACTTTCTTTTATCAATGCATCTTCTCTACTAAGTTCCTTCAGTAACTTTTCTAAACAATCTCATGGTAACTCCTTAGTGGCGAATCATTGCTCACAACTCATGACAATAAAAAACCCTCATTATTGTGTTATAGCTATATGGAAAATTTCCCACACTCCACTAAAACAACAATTTATTGTTTGTGTAAATGGTTATTCAAAATGACATTTTCCTTCTTGTTATGAGTCCAAATGTCGCCTATTTGCTTCATATGAAAAAAATTCATCCACTTACAACTTCAATGGTATTCACTCTTTTCAGTTAGTCATAACATAGTTACCTGTAGGTTGGGGGGTTGTAGGGGGTACCCATACAATAGTGACATCCAACATAAGAGCTTGAATGTTGATGGTCAACTTTTACTCTGGTTTCAGAAAACCATGGTGTTTTCATGATAATACCTAGGTTAGGCATGGTTTTGACATTTCACGATCTGGGTTGGAGGTTGAGTAAAGAACGACTAGGTTGGAGGTTGGGTTGGACGAATGAGGTCAAATGCTGGTTTTTTTCAAAAATGGCTAGGTTTTAAAAATGACTAGTTTAATAGCTAGGTTGGATGACTAGATTGGAAGATTGGGTTAGAAAGTTGGGTTAGACAACTGGGTTAAATATGCTACAAGTCATTTATTTTTTCAATTCTATTAATTTTATCTAATTATATATTCTTAAGTTAGATGGCTGAGTTGGATGTCATAGGATGGATAATTATCCAACCTAGGTTAAAAAACTGTGGTGGATGATTCAACACTTTTTTAAGGCCTTCCAATCCAATTCATAGACGGCTGGGTTGTACGCGAAGAACAATGGATGGTCATTTAAAAGCCCAGTTATAATGAAAAATGGTCATCCATCACCTTTTGTAAAACTTTTTTTTGTATAAAAATACCATGTCAACCTAAAGTTTTTAATCGGATAAAAATAAAACCCAGTTTTACATGGATGGGTTATTGATTTCATACAATAGAAAATTGACTATTATTTAATGTTATTTTACCATCCATCATAATGATAGACGTAAAAATGAAGCCAAAAAGTTGGATAAAAACCAAAAAACATTGTAGGGTATGAACTATTTTTGGACGATTTCCATCCCACTCTCATTCGTCATGTGCCACGAGGGGTAGGATGATTCTTAGGATTTCACCATTGATGCAAAATCCCTGATCTTGGATATTCACAAAATAACACCTATGAGATGTGACTAAACCTAAGTTTTTTGAGGGATGGTTTTAAAATCCAACACCTGAATATACATACGCATAAATGATTTAAGTATAATTTTCAGTGATTTGTGTATATAAAAATCTTAATGGCCTAGATGTTACCCTGTAGTGAGCATAATTCATGTAAACTGTGTAGGGGGATGTATGTAAACAATAGTTTCAGAGAATTTTGAGGATCTGGTTTCATGATGCTGCTGGGAGCTGATATATGCTAAGGAGATTATCAGGTTTTGGAGGATCAAAGATATACTATCTTTAAACTTGACGCAAACTTTTAGAGTTGTCACAAGCATTTGAAATTTAGTCATTTTTCAGAGGTCTTTAGGATTAGTGGAACGATGCCATGATTATTTTTGAGGTACGAAGGTGGTACGATGGCATAGATAATCTAAAATATAGTTTTATCACATTTTGTTTGTACACCAAAAATATACGTCATTACACGTTTGAAAGTGGCCCCGGCCTATTTAAAGTCTGAAAGGCATAATTGATTGTAACAAAATGGTTTCCCAGTGGAGTGGTAATTGAAGTCTTTTCAAGATGTTTACTGTTAATATGATATTTGATAGGGTAACTAGTAAATCGAGTGTTTTAAGGATACATAATTTCATTTCCATGAAGTTATGAATTGATTTATATGTTTTTAGCATTATATGATTTGATTATGAATTTTATAACAAGATTTCTAGGGAAAGCCTTATATAATTTGATTACGAAATTATAGTGCAACAATGGAATTTCCCATGCTTATTTGATAATGAATATGGGAAACTAGACAACAATATTTAAATAATCCAAAACATTTGTTTTAATCTCAACATGCAAAATATTTTGTATTGACATTTTTATTAATAAGTAAATAAAACTATTTAGATGGATTAAGTGGATTTAAAAAAATTGATTAAACTGGTGATAACGGCATGTCTGATTATTTATTATTCGGTGCTTCGAGCTGCATAAGGATTAATACCTAAGTATAGTGGACTATAGTCCAATGTAAGGTATGTCAAAGAATTCATGAATCACTTGTTTGCAATAGTTATCAATTGTTTGAGGCTAGGGTACCATTCAAAAGATGTTGGCAATTTTAAGCCTTAAAATAGGGGTGAATAGTGGTAGCACCACTTTTATACTTAGCGTTCAATGGTAAGATCTATGGGTTAAAATGTTGGTAGGTTAATATTGTCATGGTTTCAAAAATGTCTGCTATTTATAACCTTGAAAAGGGTGTTACTAGCATTCACCACTTTAGGTCAAGAACAGATGGGTTGATTTTAAGGTTTGTGATTGAAAAGAAGGGAGATGATCATCAGGTGCCATATAGGTCAAAGACAGAATCATCAATAGCAAAAGTGTGTAATTTTAACCCCCGAAAATACAAGGCACTATTGGTAACACCACTTTTTAGTTTTAGGGTTGATTTTAAGAGTTGAAATGTTAGAATTATGTATAGATTTTGAAGAACATGGCTACAAAATTTTGTAATTTGTCAACTCCAAAATGAGGGTGCTACCAATATGACCAATTTTGGTATATTGGGGGTTGGTTTTGGCACTGGTTGAGTGCAAACATCATGGTTTTGTAGGGCTAAAGTTCAGACCAAAAAATATATAATGTCACAGATACTGGTCACTCAATTCAATAATTATGTTTCATGTAATGAGGATTCTATGTAGATGAACATATGTTTAGCATCCTTTTGAATTGTCATTAATATTACCATAGCTTATTGGATAGGAATCTTTCTAATGGCTCCATATGACAACTTGTTTTCCCTTCTCCAGACATATTTTAGTCATACATGAAGATTACACAGGATATCTAACTTTTGCATACTCATAGACTCTTTGGAATCTATCACATATTCCTATTTTTATACCTTTGTATTGTTGGGCTTTTCTCGTGGCATGAGAACACTATAAAATACCCAACCTAATTTACTGATAGAAACTTTGACAGTACAGCATAACACATTGGTTCAGGTCAAGCTCAACTTGTTCAATTTAATCTACGAATCTTGAGTTAAATAGATGAAGGATCTATGGAGCCTTCTGAGTGCACAATTATTTAACTCATGCAACACTTGTTCCTTATCAAGACTTCCATAATATTTACCCTCTTAGCCATTACACATTACATACATGTAAAACCCCACACGATAATGTGATAGAAAAGTTGGCATATAAAGGTGGGATCATTGTCAAAAATAGTGTGCAGTGGTGTCAATCTCATGTTTGAATTTTGTAAAGCATTTTGTAATATGTTTTGTCAGTTGCGTAAATAAAGCACATGTGTTTATAATAATTCATAGAGTCATGTGTTTCATTCAGGAAATATTGTGTACATCCTTTGCACGATGTATCTATAGAATGCCCAATCCTATCTTAAGCATGTAATGTCCAAGATTTAGCTCGTAATAAGGTTGGAATGCACATACTCATTGTTTGGGAGAATCATAGTTCGAGCCATAAAATCTGGACAAAAAGTAAAGGTTGAATCAGTATTTGAAGGCATGTTCATTAAATGATTTAATTTAGTTTGAATTAAATATAGGTATTATCAGAGTCAGTACTAAACAAAATAATTTATAAATGCTAGAAGTGACAGTAAATGACACAGGCAAATCTAAGATGTAATACTTACGAAACCCTAACCAAAGAGATAAGGATGAAGCAGACCTAGCTTGATTTACACTCAATCCAGGACTAGTCTAGAATGGGAAATTTGATTGAATAGGTTGGGTATAGTGTCATAAATGCTCAGTAATAAATTCTTAAATGCACAATAGGAATGTGGTTAGACACGAGTGCGTCTGTAGCTTGGACAGGGGCACCTAAGGCGCTAGATGACTGCTATCCAGGAACCAATGACTGCACTTACTGTCTCAAAATCTGGTTTTTACTATGTCGCAGGACTATGTCACAGTTGTTCTCATATTGATCACCTGATAGTACATTTTTTAAATCATTGAAGGTACATGTAACCTATGCACGACATAATGATTCATTTACACAATACTAAAAACCACATCAAATCCTAAAAGGAAAGATGCAAAATGGGGATTCAAACTGACCCTAGTGAGTCGAACTCACCCAGGCGGTCACCCTGAGAGTGAACTTACGACCGAGCACTGCATTACATCTCAGGACTCCATGTAGTTCCTGTGATTTTGTGTGAGAATGATGCCCTAGGATTCCCTTTTGCAAGTTGCAATTGATAGTGGGATAGCTAGAATGTATATTATAGTAATGTATTAGAATGTGTGGATGGAATAGATTGAACTTCCCCTTCCTATGTTGTGTATGTAGAAGTTGCAGTACAACTCTTGTCCCTTGAATGGATGCTAAATGGATGATTTAGAGTGCTTTAGGTGCATTTTGGATGCAAGCTTAGGTGATGATAGTAAATTCTTAGTGTTTGCTCCTTGATTTTGGTCACATGACTATATATTTATATGATTCCCTTGTTTTAATTTCAGAATTGACAACTGGAAGGCCGGACCATAAGTGAAAAAGGTTCCCAAAAGATAAAATATACCCAAAAGAAGCGAGTAAAGAAAGAAAGATTCAGGGGATCCCAGAGGGGAAATGAGTACCTAGGAAATTCTATCCTAGATGGGTGCTACTATCTGAAGCCATAAAATATAAATAAGTGAAATTTTGGCTGGTATCTAGGGTGTGTATGAATAAAGAGAAAACAATAGACAAATAAAAAAGGCCAAGGATGGTTGTCAATTAATAGTTTTCTTACTTAGGAATCATATAAATGCTAGTATGATTTTAGGACCTTGAAATGTACCCAATTGTGTGTATTGTGTCTACAGATACATAAAGGGTTAGTAAGATAAAACATGAGTCAATGTGCAACCCCAACACTATTGAATCCCCCAAAAAGGATGGAGACTTTAGAATGTGTGTGGATAATAGAGAAATAAATAAAATCATAGTTAAGTATCGATTCTCAATTCCAAGATTAGATGATATGATGGATGTGCCAGTAGGAGCCCGATATTTGAGTAAGATTGACCTTCGGAGTGGGTACTGCCAGATCTGAATCCATGAAGGGGATGAATGGAAAATTAATTTCAAAATAAAATATGGATTGTATTAGTGCATGTTGAGACCATTATGGTTATCTAATGCACATAGTACATTCAATAGGTTGATGAATAGAGTACTGTGAGAATATAATGGAAAGTTGGTAGCTGTGTAGTTTGATGATATTTTTATATTTTGGTAGGACAGTGGAATAAAACTTGTTACATTTGAAATTGCTGTTAAAATTTTACGAAAAGAGAGTTTGTATAAAAAATTAAATAAGTGTAGATTTCTTCTTACAAGTCTAGTTTTTTGGGGTTTGTCATCTTAGAGGATGGAGTAAGTATGGATGGGGGGAAAATTAAGATAATTTTGGAATGGCCTATTCTAAGGAATGCCATGGAGATTCCTAGTTTTTAGGGCTTGGAAATTTTTTATAGGAAACTCATTAGGAATTATAGTAGAATTTCTACACCCATAATAAAGTGCATGAAGGGAAAAGAGTTTTATGGACCAAGGTAGGAATAAATGGTTTTGAATTTTTGAAAAATAAAGTATCAAAGGCACCTATTTTGGTATTTCTATATTTTAGCAAGGTCTTTGTGGTCGATAGTGATGCCTCACATGTTAGGATTAGAGTTGTACTAATTCAAGATGGAAGGTTTGTAACATTCTTCAGTGAGATGCTAAATGAAGTAAGGAGGAAATATCCTATGTATGATGTGGAATTTTATGTTATTATTCAAGCATTAAGGCATTGGATACATTACTTGGTAGCTATGGAATTTGTACTCTTCTTTTGACCATGAAGCATTGAGATATTTAAACACACAAAAGAAACTAAATAGCATACATGAAAAGTGGGTTTCATTTTTGTAAGAATATACTTTTGTTTTAAAGAATAACTCAGGTAAGGATAATCAAATTGATGATGCCTTGAGTAGGTGTGTAACACTTTTGATAAACATGGAAAATGAAGTAGTATGGTTTGAGCTAGTTATGGAATTGTATGAAAGTGATCCATATTTTGGTGATGTTGTGAGATAATGTAAGGATCCTTTAGTAGGCAGTGGTTCTTATTATTATTTGATGTAGGATGGTTATTGATTTAGGGGAAATAAATTATGCATCCCTTTTTGTTCAATGAGAGATAATATTATAATAGAATTATACAGTGGGGGTTTGATTAGATATTTTTTTATAAGCAAGAAAACTACTCTTATGGAAGAGAATTATTTTCGACCAAAGGTAAAGAGGGACATAAGTAGGATCATATCAATATGTAAGAGTGTTTCAAATGGCTAACTGTCATGCATATAATATTGGGCTGCATATGCCATTACCTATACCTAAAGGGCCATGGGCTTAATTTAGTATTGATTTAATGTTAGGACTTCCTAAAACACAATGAGGGAATGATTTTATATTTTTTTGGTACATAGAATCTCTAAAATGACACATTTCATTCCTTGTAAGACAACTAATGATGCTTCTAGAGTTGTAGATTTATTTTTTATAAGTGATTAGGTTACAGGGATTTCTAAGAACGATCACCCTAGATCAGGAAACAAGGTTTTTGAGTCACTTTTTGAATACTATGTCGAGGAAAATGGGGACAAAACTATCGTTCGGTAATGGATATCACCCCATACTGATGGAAAGACATAAGTAGTCAACAAAAGCTTAGAAGATCTTCTACATTGCATAGTTGGACAAAAGCCAAAAAAAACTATGATTCAATTTTACGACACGTTGATTTTTTTTATTATAGCTTGATAAACAAGACAACAAGAAGGTATCCTTTTTATATTGTCTATGGTAGGAACCCCAGGTGAGTTCTAGATATGATTGTACTTCCTAGTGAAGATAGAACAAGTTATGATGTAGAATCATTTGCAGATAACATACTATAATTGCAAGAAGAAGTGAGTGAAATGTTTAAAGTTAGTAATAAAAAAAGTATAAAGAAGATGTATATACAAGTAGGAAAAGAAATGCAATTGAAGAAGGAGATATGGTGATGGTTCATCTCAGAAAAGTGATGTTTCAAAAAGGGACATAATAAACTAAAGTTTAAGAAGATTGGACCATGTATGATTTTGAAGAAAATGAGTGATAATGCCTACAAAGTGGAGCTACTAGAAAACATTGACATTTCAAAAAAAAAAATGTTTCTGACTTATATAATTTTTCAAGTCCTAAGAAAAAATAAACTGTGAATAAAAGATGTTGAAGAAGAAAAAGAAGAGGGTAATACATGTGTTATACCAAAAGATAACCATTATTTGGCATGGGAGATACATCAAATATTTGGTGTAGTGGAAAGGTTTTGCAGTAGGAAAAACATACTTGGATTCCTAATTGGGAGTTAAAGGATATTGACAATGAAAAATTGGATGAATTCCATAAAATCAATTTATAGGAGTAGAATTATTTTCAACCAAGGGAGAATAATGCGGTGGCATAAATTCCAGAGACCATAACTTTTGATCTGAATGTCGGATCATCTTGAAATTTTCTAGGGTGTTAGATATTGATTATTAATATGCCATGACAAAAAATTTAGTAAATTTTGGGTGAATTTTTGGCATATTTTTAGGGCTAAATTACCTTATCTAGTTGTCTCAAATTGGCTTCGAACCTTTTTTGTTTTGTTTAAAACTTAGAGTTTTAGTATCTTTTCCTCCATTTTATGTAATAATCCAAGATTTTGTATAACCCTTAATTTACAAAGGTATATTTTGTACATAAAAATTGAGGTCCATCCGAGGTGTTTTACTTTTTTGTAGGTTTTTTTGAGTTTTAGGGTTATTTTTTCCTTTTAAGGTTTTATTAGAGATAAGGGGAAATAAAAGGAAGATTTTAACGTTATAAAAGATTAGTGTGGATTCGAGAATGAGAATAAAATCATTTTGAATCTTCTGCAATTTTACAAAATCGTGCATGTGTGTGCTTGTGTGTTTTTGGAGGAAATTTGACCTCTTGTACTTGAATTCACATCAATTGGTATCAGAGAAGACTTTGGATCTTGCGGGAATGGTGGAGGTAATATAACTTACATTTATGTGTGTGATTTATTACCTCTATTTTATATAATCATGGATAAATGCAAGAGAGGAGGTTATGTTTTTTTTTTTTTGGATCTTGTTTTCATGTGCAGAAGTGTTGAAGATTGTAAGCTAAAAGTATTCTACACTCTCCAAGTTATTGGCCTCAAAAAATGTGCCTAATACCTAGGGAGATTCTTGCTACTCATATGAGAGGGATTTTGACCCATAGGTTTATGGGTCAGCTCTGGACCATGATTTTTATAGCCAAGGTATTGTAAAAATAGTTAGTCAGTTGCCTATTGATGTGCTTTTGTGTATATGGTAGGTGAGATGTAACATTGTAGAGGCGTGATAGTTCCTTTATTGGGTTGTTCTATGCTAAGGACTGCAGCATGGTGTGTATAAACACAAGTGCTAAGGACTATGTGCCCTATAAAATCTATTGGGTGGATTTTTATGTTGACTATGTTTACCTATAAATCGCGGTGTAATTTCCCCCTTGTTAGAGGAATCTAGGAAGGGTTGTTCTATGCTAAGGACCCAAGTCTAATTCTGAGCCATGAAATTGCAAACTTTGTTATAATAGTATTATGTTGTGTTGTTTTTATAACACTATATGGGGTCACTAATTAACCCAAAAACTATGCCCCCACTCATTTGAGGTGCATGTCACAACACTTAAGGAGTATTTGTTTGAAAAGAGGACTGACCACTGTGTTGAAACTGTTCCCTACAGGGGGAAAGGAATATGCTTGGTAAAAACCAAGGTACACACAAACAAAGTGGCTAGGAGATAAGTGTTATTACAAGAAAAGACAAACACGCATGTAAAATACAAGTCCAAAGAATATATAAGATGATATGCAAGCGGATAATGTAAACACACAAGAATATAACGTGGACCATAAAAATAGGGTTGAAAACATGGGACACCACTTAAGTTGTTGTTGTAAGAAAATCAAGGCCGAAGAAGCCAAAAGTAGAAAATGTGCACAAAAGAAAAAGGGCAAAGCCCAATAATATTGGTAAATAAAGACAATTAAGAACAAACAATGTAATAGACAACCATGTTTGCAAATAGACCTCCATAGCAAATGTTATACATGAAGCATGTTAGAAAGATAAAAATTATGTCAAATAATGTATTAGCCGATAAAGTATTGTGTTATGAAACCAAAATGAAATAATAGAACCTATAGTGTATGAAAGTGGATTCCCCCATGAGCCTATGTGGGACTAGTAATATGTACCGTGCCAAGCATCCATGTTGCGTGTAATAGATATTTAAAATCTGAAATCACAAATAAAAAGGTAAGTGAACGTGCATGTGTGTATGATAAATATAATCACATACAAGATATCTATATAGCATGTGTAATAAGATGTACATGTAAAAGCATAAATAAGTAAGAGTAATGCAACCAAGATATGCAATATATTGTGGATGGTAAGGAATGGAATATAGTGTGAATGATAGGGGTAGCATGCCCTTTGAGTCGAATGCGTATGTATGTAATGAGGTTCATTTATCTATGCCACCCTTAGCAGTCAATAATGAACCATCAAACGAGAGTGCGTGTTATTGGGAAGATGGTTTTGAATACGTGTACTCATAAGAGAAATGTGATCATTAAAGGTGTAAAGTATATAGCGTAAGTGTGTAAATGCGTGAGTGAATGAGCAAGTATGATTAAACATGCGAGTGTTGATGAGATCCATTTGAGATGTATACCCTCAACAATCGAGTATGGACTGTGGAACTAGAGTGCATCATAGGGTAATGATTGCATCATATTGAAGTAGATGTAAGGGAGATGTAATGCATCATGTTGGTTGTGTACGAGATATGTTTGTTGTGTTGTGTTGTTTGAGCATGAGAAAATATGTTGTGAATATGTCACTTTTGTAAGATGTTTTTGTTGTTTTCTCATAAGAGATATGTGTCGTGTGATGTAAAAGTTTGGGTTATCGTAAAAGTGCATGAGTGTGGGAATATATCATGACAACATAGGATATGTCGTGCTGTGTTGTAAACATGTATGTTTTGTTGAATATGCGACGTGGGGAGTATGTGTTGATTGTTTTTGTGTTGAACTTATTTTGATGAGTAGGTGGGGGCACTATGTATTTTTTGGATGTTGAATGTGTGTGATAGGAAGAATAAGTCACAGGTATTGTTTATTGTGTAGTGATGAATATTTGGAAGAAGTATATATTAGCTTATGATGTGAAGTGTGTAATGTGTAAGGTGAAGTGTTGTGTGACATGTGTAGTGTGTGAGGTTCATGTATATAGGATGACCTCAACAGTAAAGTGTGAACCATAGCATGAGAGTGCATCATCAGGAGAAATGATGATGAAAAGTGTGTATCAATATGAGTGTGTTGATGAATCTATAGAAGATATAGATGTTATGTAATAAGAAAATGGAAGCTATCCGTGTGTCAAAGATAAAGAGGTGGGGTCAGGTGAAAAAGTGATTTCCCCCAAGACCAAGTGGGTAGGGAGTGGTGTTAACATGTGGGTGTAGATATCATGATGTTTAATAACCAAATTGAATTTCATGATGTGATGGTGTAAATTCTTATGCGATACACTAGATTGTGAAGCGTAAATGTATGACAGCTAATGCAACCAGTGTGTAGTAAATAACATGATGCAACATATTAGATGATGAAGTAGTGGTTGGATGAATAATGATCTGAGGAGTATCCCTCAACAGATCAATGTAACTAAACCGTAAGAAGCACGCTTGTGTCATTTGGAAATGATGATACATAGAATGTACTCATAGTGCATGAGAGGTGCTCAAAGATATGAAATGATGAAGCGCATAGTGTTCAAATTATAGTAAATGATCATGAAGGGAACCTCTAGTCATTGTCTAGGATGGGGGAAGAGGAAGAGTGATGCCCCCCAAGTGTATGCGAAGGAATAAGTTATCCAATAAAAGTGAATGAAAAGGGTCCTCCACCAACTGTCTGAGGTGATAAATATGTATGACACTCATCAGAATCATAGTCAACCACATTATTAGGAGTGAAATAAAATGGTTCATTGACATCATAAGCTTTATCTGGGTCCCAATCATCGACATAGGAATTTTATGGAGCACAAGCATGAATTATAATTTTAATGTGATGCAGGAGGTGGTTACCTAGGAATGCATTGAATAGATGGCAGGATGTCGCAGAATACCTTTAGATGGAGGGGGCAGTTAGGATACATCCTTAGGAGAGGAGGTTTTTTTTTATTATTGGCAAAAATAAGAACATGTTCTGAAAGGGACTATACCCTTGTACAACATAAGAGCTCAGAGTCCAGAATCATGTCTCGTATTGCAAGTGTTGTTTTAAAGGATCAGCACCCTGACATAACAATAAGATGACCATTGACTTTTAGAAGGCTATCTGCAAAGAAGAAATTATAAAATGCATGTAAACACAACAGCAGCATAAACATGGACTGCTGAGGAGCGAACAATTTATCATTCCAGATAAATAGCACTCCTTCAGGATAAACGATTTTTTCTTTTTGTTACTTTGTGACCCAGCCTGCTAGAGTCTCCAGCTGCTGAAGGAAGAGCCAAAGGAGGGGTATTCTCGCAATAGGAATTGCATATGTTCCAAATGGGTACATGCCACAAACATATGGTGACTTTCCGTGTTACCCTCAACAACTATGGAGCAAATATTTCATGCTGACTAACAGTTTGATTTTCGGAAAGTAGGGGGTTTCATAGGGTAGATTTGGATACAGCCACTGTTAAGATGTACTTTTGGATTTCAAGGTATCCCTTTTAGCATCAAAAATGTAGGCATAATGTAATCTTTGGGGAGTGCATCTTTCCACCAATTCCACTTTTCATGAATGACGGTTTTCCATCCCACAAGCAGTAGAGGTGTCAATCCTAAGTGTAATAACATCTTGTTTCAAGCATCGGAGGGGTTGGACCTTCATAATGTAAGAGTTTGAAGACCAAGTTTGATTTATGCACTGATAAGATCTACCTGTGATGCACTTAAGAGGAGGTTGCTTAGTTGGCATATGGAGGTTGAATTTATAGTTCCATAGATTCCTAAGTGAGAGGAGGGAGAGTGAAGACTAAGATTGAGAGGATACCGATTGCTTAGGGCACACTAGTTATTGAGTCTCCAAAGAAGGAACAATGGCATAATGCTCATTAGGTATAGAATGGAATTAGAAGCGTTATTAGCAACCCATTGAGATGTAACAGATTAGGACATGAATCATGCATATTACTAGAGACAATATTAGAGGAAGATGAAAGTGATGAAGAAAATTTGCACTCTCAAGATGTATTCCAAGAATTATAATCATTATTATCATGTGCCTAATCAATATCATTACCATTGATTTAGATGATAAGGATATTATGGGAAGCCATATCATTAACATATAATGAAGGAGGAGGAGTACTAGTAGATGGGATGCAACAGTAGATACATTTTCAGAACTTAAAGGAGCTATGAGATGGAACTATGGAATCATCCATAATATGAGGAGAAGAAACATCATGCACATGTACATTCTCAAGGCACACCGATTTGATTTGTATGTATCACAATAGAATGAATATGATATGTATAATCAATAATAACCTAATCTAGAGTTTTGGATTTCAAAATAGAAGAATCATGGAGAGGTCCTATTTAAATTACAAGATAAATAAGAAGTACAGCTTAAATTAATCTTGTTGGATCTGAAGAAATGCCAATGGTAACAATAGTAAAAGGTAGTAAGAATGTTTCATTCATTAGCTAGCAATTTCCTTTGAGTATCATCTGGTAGAATAGTGTTGAGATAAAGATCTCTAAGTTCAGCTATGGTTACTTCATTGTAAATTTGATTAATGATCATATGAGGCATTGCTAGCCTAGGACAAGAAGAACTATTCTTAGCCATAAGGGTTTTAGTGGATCCTAGAGCAAGGAATTCTAAGTTATAGGTTCAATCAATGATTAAGTTAAATGTTGAATATATGAGCCTAATCTGAATGTTATTGTAGCAGTAAATAAATGCAAAGTTAAGTACATAAATTACACCCAAACAACTAAGCAATAAATTATGAAACCCTAATTGCAAAGAGGAGAAAGAGGTACTTAGTTGATTTGCAATAAAATATGGAGTGTACCAGAAGTGATGACCGATGAACAAAGCATGTAGGAGCATCGCACAGAGACCCAAAAAAATGTATATATAAAGGAACATAGCTAGACATGGGGCACCCAGAAAGGGAGACAAGGGCACCCATAGAGTGTTAGATATGCAGAAATAGGCGCCTGTGTCTGTTGAAAAATATCTAGGAAAATAATACTCCTTTGAGGTGTCTGTGAGTTGTTCATTTGTTTTCTACTTTTCAGTCACTATGAGGTCGCACAATGATCACCATGAGGTTTGCTAGAAACCTACAATGAAATATGAACCTGCAAAACCCTCAAATAGACATCAAATCCTTAAAATAAAGATGTTGAATGAGGGGTCAGAATTATCCTCAAATGTCACAATGGTGAACTTACGACTGAGTGTTGCACTACATCTGAGACCCAATCTAGTTCTATGTGTGTGTGTGTGGGATCTGTGCCATAGGTGGCTCTTGTGCGTGTCACACTTGATATTGAGAAAATAAGCTAGATGTACAGAAATGTAATAGATGTGTGCATGGAATAGAATGAAATTCCATCCTATGAAGTGCATGTAGAAAACCAACCCTTTCCACCTTTGAATGAATGTTAAAATGGATGCTTGAATGTTCTCAAATAGCCTTTGGTTATGCAACCTTAGGTGGAGATAACTAATGCTTAGTGTTTGGTCCTTTATTATGATCACATAAATTTATATTTATATGATTCCCTTGATTGAATTTTTTAATTAACCCTAAAAATGCTGACCACCAAAAAGATAATATGCTCAAATCGGCTAGAAAGGACCACAAAGATGTGAAGTAAAATATAAAAGAGGTCAGGGATGCTTACCCAGAGGGGACGAGGATGCCTAGTGTTGGCATCTTGACTGGGTGATCGTGTCCAGGATTCAAAGAATATTGAAGGGTATAAGAAGGTCAGATTGAGTAAGTAAGGTATGTAAGACCAAAAATGGCAAGTATAAAGAAAAGTAATGATTGCCAAAGACATGGGTTAATTAGTACTTTTCTTACGTAGGAATCATGTGAGTAATAGTATGCAATCGAGGACTAGATAATTACCTAAAGTGCGTGATTTTGTGTCTACACTTGTGCAAGTACAGCTTTATAGTGGGTAATAGCTAGATGTAACAATATAGCTAGATGTGTGGATGGAAGTAATGAACTCCCCTTCCTATACAGTGTATGTAGAAAATGTAGTCCCTTGTCCCTTGAATGGATGTCTTTGGTGCTCTTAAATGCCTTTAGATGCAAGCTTAGATGATGATAATAGATGCTTAGAGCTCAATATTTTATTTTAAAGTCACATAGAGTTGTATTTATATGATTCCTACTTGGTTTAGATTTCGTAATTGACAACATAGATATGTTGACCCAGTAAGAAATGTTTAGATGCCCAATTAGATAAAACTTTCTATAAAATGAGCGAGTAAGGTTGAAAGAGGTCAGGGGCACCCAGAGGGGAGGAGGGTCACTTTGAAAAATGGTGTCCTAGGTTGGCGTTGGTGTACAAAGCCATGTCTTGGATAAAAATAGTGAAGTATTGACTAAGTTATAAGGTGTAGAAGATAAGAAACATTTGCAACAGAGGCCAAAGGTTTTCCACAGGAAGTCAATTACTAGTTTTCTCGCTTAGAATGGGAGTATGTATACTAGTATGACTTTTAGGACCTTGGATGAATGTACCATCAAATGCGTCATTTTGTGTCTACAATTAACAAAAAATTTCTATAGATCACACTTAGGGGAGAGCAATCCATGGGAGACCACGTATCTGTCAGGGACCATAACTTTTGATCTGAACAGTTCGGATCATGCTTCCAAATTTTGTAGGTATATCTACTAGGGCACTTGCAATTTAGGAATATGCCACGACCTGACTACTGAATACTACGGTTAGGCTGAGTTTGTTGAAAAATGTTTGTGTCCAGCATTCCTTCTTGTAGTCTAAAATTGGCTCCAAACTCTTATATGGTAGTGTTATTGTCTATTAATTAGAGAAGAACCAGAATAACTCGATGCTCCTCCTCTATGTAATTTGTCAAGAGTTTGCGTATGCCATAATTTACAGAATCATATGCGGTTTACTATTCATATGGTTTTTGAGTGAAAAAGTATTACTACTAACCCATGTCCTTTGGCCATCTTTAACTATTTCCTATTGTTTCCAGATCTTACACCCATAATTTCCCAGTCTATCATGTTGGCATCATTTTATTTCTAACTATGGCACCCCAGGTTCCCTTGTCCTCTATTTAATTTCCTCTAACTTTTTTGGAAGTTTATAGTTGTTCAGCTTTCTATCTTTTTGGTGGTCAACATCTTCGGGGTTAATTATGAAATTAAACAAGAGAACCATATAAATATAAAGTTATGAGACCATAATGAGGGGTACCAAGCACTAATCACTACTATCATCACCTAAGGTTGCATCCATCAAAGGATTTTATCCATTTTCATCCATCAAGGCATAAGGGAAAAAGGTTGGTTAATCTACATCACACTTCATAGGAGGGAAGTTTATTTTATTCCATGCACCATTTTATTTACATTTCTACATCTAGTTATTTCTCACTACTTTCACAAAGTGTGACATGCACAAGACCACCTAGGGCATGATTGTATCATCACACACAAAAACACCTAGAACTACATTGGGTATGAAATGTAGTGTAGTGCTTATTTAGTAAGTCCACCATTGTGGCCACTAATGACAGTCCACTCCTTCATATGCATCTTCTTTTTTAGGGGTTTGATGATTTTCTTAGGGTTTTGTAGGTGATCATCTTCATTTACATGTTTAATGTGACATTCCAAACTAATTTGAAACTACATGTGACAGGAAAAAAGGTTTTACATTCTCAGACTACCTCTGAGGAGGGTTGGCATCCAGACCTTTTTCACATACCAGGCACCCAAATGGTAGACCAGAGTGCCCCAGGAGCCCTAGTCCTACCTTCTCAGGAGCCCCAGTCCAGTCAGATAGCTCAGGTTTTTAGAATTCCACAGGCTCCTGTTCTATAATTTCCTCTTTTATTTAGTTCTTCACTGTGACAACACATTCTACATCACATCTCGAATCAGACTAAGGTCACATCTAACCCTCTTTCCATATTAGGGTTTCATATTTTCATAGCTTAGATTTCTTGGGTCATTTTCTTTATGTATTTATCTTTATTTATTTACTACTTCTTAATATTAGATTAACTAGGATATTACACATTTTAGTTAATCATTTTGGTGAACCCAACCTTCAAATACACTTTCTCCTTGGGACTTTCTTCATATGCCCTTCATTCGTAGGGATCATTTTGGGTATTTTCAATATTCAGAGCTTCCTTCATTTACTTGTATGGTTTCCAAACCAATGGCTGATATCCCTACTTCTGTAGCTACCACTGAAAATCCTTTGGATAATTCACACAATGTTCCTCTCCATGAAATAGAAGCATTTCTAGTGAGAAGTCCTACGATGAAGACACTAATGTTGACCAAGATCAACTTAACACTATTACTAATTTTTGACAAGTTTTGTGTGATCATCCCACTCATCTTTCATATGTCCTACATTCTTTGATTACTGCTAAGAATTCTCACGATGCTTCGGTACCTCTCATAAGTGCTCAATTCTTTGGTCCCGTGGTCTCTACCCCACCCATTTATGTCTCAGCTTCCATTCCTACTACTGTCGATCATGTCATTCACCCTAGCACACCTAACATACAACTTGGATCTTCTTCAAATACTCCTAATATAAATTATTTTTATAATGATTTGCAAACCCAAATTTTCATCTCCAGATTGCTACCTCTCATACATCACCATCTTTAGACTCCACATCATTTGCTACATACTCTTTTCACACCTGTTATATCTACCTATCCCTTACCACCTAATTTAAAATCTCCAAAATTTCCCATATTTAAAGTCCATGGTGATCCATAAGAACATCTTCGTGCTTTTCATGTGGCATGCCTAGACTATGCAGATGACTCTACCACACTAGCTAAGCTCTTTCCTTGTAGCTTACAATATTATGTCATGTGTTGGTTTATGACCTACCTGTCCATTCAATAAACATCTTTCACACATCTTTCTAATGATTTTCTCACTCACTTTTCCATTAACATCGGCTCTAAGATATCTCATATGCTCAACTTGCACAACTCAAACAAGGATCTAATGAAAACTTAGTAGATTATGTCTTGCATTTATAAAAATAACTTATCCAAGATGTGTCAATATGCTTGTGGATGTTGAGCTTTAGGATTTATTCATTCAGATTCTTTTACCACCTCTCTAGGAGAGTGTTCTCTTTGAGACCTTCTTCCTTAATTCAACTCTATCATACTCTTAAGCTACTATGAAACCAAGATCTTAGCATATAGGAAAGCTTAAGTATCAGGAACAAAGCATCATCCTCCACATGTTTTCCAGGTAAGTAAACATTCAAGCCATCTATGACTAAACCATTGGATACAAAAATCACTGTCAATCAGTATCTACTACTAAGGAGCTTCAATCGCAACCACATCAACGTACATTCACTAAGTTTAGTATTGCCCCGCATATTTTACTACCAAAAATTGTCGAAAGTAACCTCATCACACTACCTCTCCACTAAAAATTGATCCATCTCGACCAAAAAGGACATAATTTTGATGAACATTCCCATTGTGACTATCATCAATGTGTAGGACACTCCACATGATCATTGTTACTGAACTACGGTATCTCATTCAAGATTTGATTGATAATGATGAATTTGAGCTTCCAGAATATGTAATATCTACACTTGTCAATGAAAATCATAAGCTCAAAATATTTAACAACCCTCTACCCAAACATGATACAAAAAAAAACTGATATTCATCTAATTATGTCTACCATGCACGTGTCTCCTCCTTCTTCAGGGATCTTGAATTTTTAGTTGCGCATATTGGACACTTCACCACCAGTCATCTCTTTTTCTAACCATGACTATCATGCAACTTTTACATCTAATCACCTACATATCAAAGCATCTATTGGGTATTTGATCCTATCAATAATACTAAGGTTGACCCATCTTGGCCTATTAGCACATGTTCTATT
Organism: Taxus chinensis; assembly: GCA_019776745.2. NCBI lineage: Eukaryota > Viridiplantae > Streptophyta > Pinopsida > Cupressales > Taxaceae > Taxus > Taxus chinensis. The sequence continues at coordinate 10,703 of JAHRHJ020003711.1, read as the reverse complement.
CCATTTCTTCATGCCATTGAGTACCCTCATCACAAATTGAATACCCTCTGAAAAAACCATATGGTGTCATCAAACTACATGTTACAGTAGGATCCTCTCACTTTTTTGTCCCTTTCCTTGTTGGACAAGTAGTCGATGGATGTGACATGCTACTTCTTGACTCAATTAGGATTCATAGGTCTCAATCCATTATCTCCATGAATCATTTGTGATCTCAAATTCATTCATAACAATCAGGTTATCTCTATTGATGGTGTACCCCCATCTATTGGACCATGGTTGTCATCTTCTTCCAGCATCAATCATTTCCACCTCATCTAGCACATTGCAATCTAGTCTATTACAAAATTGCAATCTACTCCTAGTTCACCTACTCGTACACATTCATGTGACCTCACCACTCCGCTATCCACACACATTGGCATAGGCCCATTCCTAGGATGTTATAACATCTTGATGTAGGTCACCACCTTTGTTTCATTCCACATAGGGTGTCCATCATATCCGTTCTCTAATTCACATAGATATCCATCACCTACACATTTTATTGCACCTACAGATCATCATATATTCATCCATCACATGCACATAGACTTCACTCACCCATAAAATGACTATCTACTATACCCACTATTACTAGCACATGGTCATACACTTTCATCACCAAATTCATTGGATGGAGGACCTTCATCCTTCACTGTCATTGGATAGTTAATTCACTCACACACACACTTGGGGGGCATAACATTCACAAAACTGAGAAAACCAAATTATAGCTCCAGCATCATCATATAGTATCACATAATAATATACTTAGCATACTACATATCACATCCTCTTTAGTTCAAACTAGACATTACGTACTCTCATCACACTCATACTAGTATTAACCATTACCCATATGATGACACACTCTTGTGCTTTGGTTCACACTTGACTATTTAGGGCTATAACTACACATGAACCTCACACATTACACCAATAGGCAACATTACACATCATTGTACTACATATTCACATTACTACATTACATATCTACACATTCACATTACATGGTTACTTTTATCATCACATATACTATATACATCTGCATATTTACTTATATACGCGATGTACTCACTACCCTATGACATACTCTAGTTCCTCAGTCCATACTTGATTGCCAAGGGTTTACTAATCAAATGGACCTTATCATACACACACATTTATCATGCAACCTTTATCATGCACATTACTAGGTTAGTGACATACACTATAGGCTAAATGGTCACCTATTCCTTCATCTTGTAGTGGTACATGCTTTAGGCTACATCACCACTCCCTCTATTCATCTTATCATGATATATACTTTAGGCTACATTATCACACATCATTCATCTCTAGGTCTATCATATTAGGTCATCACCACATACACATTCATCACAATGCACTTACACACAACACACATTTCGACCATTTCCTGATGACACACTCTTGTTTATTGGTTCATTCTTGACTGTTGAGGGGGATAAACAAATGAACCTCACTACATACAATTTCATTCACTGGGGGGGCACAAAATCCTATCATCCATCTTGCATTCCATTCCATCCATCCATAACATATTGCATATCTTGGTTGCATTTAATCTTTATTATGTTTACTTGTACATGTTCACTTTATTACACATGCTAGATAGGTCTCTTGTATGTCATTATCTTTACCATACACACATGCGGCATTCACTTTCTTTTCTAGTTGTGATCACAGATATAGGTCTCTTACATGTAACATGGATGCTCACCTCTACCATGTCCTACAATGGTCACTTGGGGGCATCCACATTTGTCTCTTACAGGTGCTATTATTTCATTTTGTACTTACACTTTACATTACTTGATTATACATGATTTTGACATACATTTTATCTTTCTAACATGCTAATGGGTGCTTCATGTGCAACATTTAATTATAGGATTATTCACTTCCATGGTTATCTGTTTGTTTTTTTATTATTTTTGTCTCTTGTTTTCTATTATATGTGGGCCTTGACATTTTGTTTGGTGTGCACACTTGTTTTTTTGTATGCGGTCATTATGTCTTTGTGTGTATTGCGACATAATGAGTGATGTCCCATGTTTGTACCCACTTTTGGAGGTCTATGGTTTTTCTTTATGGCATGTTTACTTGCATTTTAGCTTCTACATTATTTGTGTAGCTTACACTTGTCTTTCTATGCATGCTTATTCATACTAACACTTATTTCCCAAACCACTTGTTTGTGTGCACCTTTGGTTTCTACCAAGCACATTCCCTTCCCCCTGTAGGGAAAAATTTACATGGTTGGTCCTCTTTTGGGGCCACATCCTCCTATCTACGATGTTTCATGCGCCCCCAACGAGGGGGGACATCATTTGGGGTTTATAAACACTACACAACAATGTACCGGTATAGTTCAGTTTAATTTTTTCATCCTTGACATTGTGGGTTATACACCAAGTGGGTACAGACTAGTCTACAAACCCCAATACATGAAATGGATTTTATAGGACAATGTTGTCCTTAGCATTTTGGGGAGTAGTTATAGGATGGATGATACACTGCATTTCCTCCCTACACTACTTTGTTAGTGGCATCAGATCACCCAAAAAACAAGGCAATACAGAGATCTCTTCATACATATTCAGGGAAGCAGTTATGGGTTGGAGAATAATGTAGCTTTCTCCCTACACTTCTTCAGCCAAGGTGGCATGAGATCTCCCAAAAAAATCACAGTATAAGATATCCTCTCTACACCCTTTTTCTCATCATGGATCAGGTGCACATGTTCCTTTTACATTTTCATACTTCCATTTCATGATTTTTTACTATATACATACGTCTTTGCATGTATTTTTACACATATACATGAGTATTCGACTACTTGATCATTTTCTCTTTTGTAGGTCCATCCGTATGAGAAGCAAGAAGTCAAAACAACAAAAATGTGTCAATAAAATAATAAAAAACAAAATTTTGTGGTAGCATACACACCTCATACTAACATGTAGGTACATCACACACATCTAACAACTACACACACATTTCTAGCCCTAGGTTCACTCTCACCACTTTTTACACTTTTGCATCTTTAGTTTCCACACTCCACCTTTTTCTCACTCACATATTTTCTAGTCCCTCGACACATTTCTACATCACTCTACATAGATATCAAGGTACACATCTCTATCTACTTTATGTTACCAAGAATTCCACTCACCAACATAAAGTGGGGGAAAATGTAGACACAAAATCATGCACTTTGGACATTATTTAGTCCCGGTCTCATACTACTATTCATATGGTTTTGAGTGAAGAAAGTACTAATTAACCCATGTCCTTTGGCCATTTTTCTTTGTTTTGTTGTCATCACTTTGACCTCCCGCATGTACTCACCCAGTTTTTTTTCCATTATTGGCATCATTTTATCTTTGATTGGGGCACCCCAGGCACCCTGGTCCCATTTGGGGTGCCCTGATCCTTTTTACACTTTCCCTCCACTTTTTGGGCACTTTCTAGCTGTTTGAGCTTTCTATCTTTTTAGTGGTCACCCTCTTTCAGGGTTAATTACAAAATTAGAACAAGAGAACCATATAAATATAAAGTTATGAGACCATAATGAGGGACCAAACACTAAGCACTACTATCATCACCTAAGGTTGCATCCATCAAAGGCTCCATTTGCATCCATCTAGCTCCATCACAAGGCACAAGGATGGTTCATCTGCATCACACTGCATAGGAGGGAAGTTTATTCTATTCCATCCACCATTTTATTACATTTCTACACATAGTTATTGCTCACTACTTTCACAAAGTGTGACTAGCACAAGAGCACCTAGGGCATGATTTTACACACACGCACACATAGAACTACATCGGGTATGAGATGTAGTGCAGTGCTCAGTTAGTAATTCTACCATTGTATCCGCTGAGGAAAGTCTGACCCCTTCATATGCATATTTATTTTTTAGGGGTTTGATGTTTGTCTTGGGGTTTTGGAGGTCTCACCTTCATTTCACTCAATTTCAGCGTCATACTGTTCAGTCCAATGAAAATTTAGTGTGATAGGAAGTGAAGGCATGGAAATATTCAAGCAACACCTAAGAGGAAGGTTATAGAGCTTTTTCACAGGACCAGGGTGCCCATATCTCAGACCAGAGCCCCAAGTGCCCTAGTCCTTCTAGCTGCATCCTCAGCTGCCAGTCTAATCATACTACTCCATATATGTGTTTTCTAGAGCTTTTGTGTGTTCATTTCTTACATTCTTTTATCTAGTCATCTTACTGCGACATAGTCCAGTAAGCTCATTGAATCAACTAAGTTCTTTCTAACCCTCATTGCACTTTAGGGTTTCATATTTTACTAGCTTAGTTTCTTGGGTCATTTTCTTTATGCATTTATCTATTATTTTTACTATTGTTCCTTAATATTAGATTAACTTAGAATAAAAATATATTTTAAATTTATAGTTAATCAATTTTCATAACAACTCAAAAACATTCAAATAATCACATATTTGCATTATTAAAATTCAAGACATGTTTATGGTTTCAGTATCTAGCTTGTTAATTTATACATGTTTCTTTTCGCATTATAAATAGCATATATTTTCTTTAAACTCTTTACACATGTGTTCATGAGGTATATTGAGGGTGATGTAAGGTACACATAGGACAAAACACAAAAACACATGCTCGCTTAGTTCCTTCATGTTGACATTATTATTTGGGGAAATCTCCCACACTACAAAAAGTGTTACTGTTTCATTACATATACTTTAAAATTCCTCATTATGCTTGATTACATACATAGTGTATATGTTATCTTTTGATCTACCAGGGCGAGTGCACAAATATTTGGCAGAATATTTTGTAGAGAAGTGACATGTATTTTCTTGAAAATGAGACTTCACACTTGTTTGATTGATGTTAAGTGATTCATTTATTTAAAATTTTAGCCCAATAGTATAAACATACTAAATGAAGGATTTTGAGTGTAAATACTATTATATTTTTTAAAAAACTTAAAAATATATGTTTTGGTCTTTAAGTGTAACACACTAATTTATTCATGCAAACTAGCACATTGAGTGAAAAATTCATGCACATGTATGATAATGAGAAATAATTATTAAAACAATATTTAATAAAGACATTATTTTATTATTTGACATCAATCAAGTCTTTTAAACAAAATAATTTTTATATAATATTTATTTAATTTTATAAACAAAACTTATATGAATTTAACTATTTTTGGTCACACACTCAAGGTATCTTAAAATTGAAAGTAGTATTTAGTAAAATAAATATGGATGTGTCAATTGCTCATTTTTCATATTGGTACATAGTTTTTTTGAAATTTAATAATTTATATTTAAATTTGCATTTGTGTGTCTAAAGAATTAGAGTGAAAATAAAAAACAACCCCAATGTCATTGAGAAATTAAAAAAATAGAAAATAAATGTTAAAATTAAATAAAAAAGAAAGATATTACGTAATGATAACTACAAAACCCATATTTTTTAAATTATAAAAGTGTCCTAAAACCTCTTTTACAAGTGCCAAAGTTACACATACATGGGGAAAATGATGTATATGATTTAAAGCCAATCTTTGAAACATTTGTCACTAGGCTCAGCCAATCTTTAAAGTTGAAACATTGTGCCACGAGGCTTCCATTGATTATTATGGTTTTAATTTTTATGTTCGTAACCATGAAAAGTGGGAACCCAATAAATTTTTATTCACATACTGAAAAAAAAAATTTGTTCTTTTTTCTCTGATGTGCAATGTCAATGTTTGGTCCACTAATTAAAGGTCTGGTTTCCTCTATAAAGGTATGGTTCATTGTGTTTTTATTTTTATTTTATGTGACTCAATTTTGTATAAAATTTAATATGTTTTTGTAATTTATGATACAATTTATTTATTTTATAACTTAGTACCAATATCCTTGCAAATTATAGGTTTTGTTTAGTACAAATCAATACCAAAATCATGGTTTAATACTACAAATCACCACCAAAATTATTCATTTATAATTTTGACTTTACATACACATCTAGAGGTGCAAAAGTTATATTACCTTTTATTTCACCAAATTTTAATAAAAAATCATGAATTGGGGTTCATATCCTTAGGCTTGGCAATTTTGTTTTTTCCAAAAAGATAATTAAATCAACAATTTATTTCTTTTATTGGCATACAAATTTCCAGTATATTTTTATAATTTGTGTGGGGTTTCAATATTGAAGAATTTACTCTTGAAAAGAAAATAATTGTCCTCATGTACTAGTGTGTTAAAAAGTGAGAAACCTAGTATAATATTCACAAAAGCTTATAGTTTTATATATTAGCCTCAACTTGAACAAGGAATCAAATTTCCCTTGGATTATTGATTTAAAGGCCATATTATGCTACGGATGTTCCCTAGATATCCTACAACATGTTTCCTACAAAATATCTCAGAGTCATATTTCCAGTGCCTTTTGAATGAAGTAAAATAAATGTCATATGTAGGACATATCATCTGTGCAATATTGGGTGCAACAAGGAAAATTGGAGGCACATGTGTAGCAACAATTGGGAAAGAGTGAAAATGGAAAAATGGATCTATATGAATTTATGGTCTTTTATGGTCAAGATGATTGAATGTGGGACCCATGACATGTGTTGTCTAGGGCTCCAACAGTCAAGGGATCTACTTTTGTGTTAAAGGGGGGCCCTGTTGCCGTTATTATTCACCATACCTTTTGTGAATTTCTATTTTTGCCAACCCATTGGTTATTTTTAGAATTCCATAGTTTTTTAAGTATTTTCCTTTGAATGAAAATGGCCACATTATTATGCATCATAATGGTCAACTCCAATTCATATTACCACCAAATATGTTAAGCAACCGACCAATGTCCAACTGTCAACAACATACTCCATTCCACGTCCAAGGATAGACATTTCAATATCAGTCAAAGGAGTTTTCAACATGGTTGAAGGCACAATATGGTTACCAACTCCATTCTATATAAAGGCTTTGTTTTTGTGAAGCATAGTAAGTTTGGGCTTGGTAGTTTGGTTTTTTCAAAAAATTAATTAAATTAACAATTTAAATTAATTAAATTAACAATTTAATTTATTTGATTAACATACTATTTTCCATTATCTATTTTATGATTTGTGTGTAGTTTAAATATTGAATAATTTACTCATGAAAAGAAAATAATTGTCCTCAGTTACTAATGTGTTGGAAAGTGATAAACCTAGTATAATATTCACAAAAAACTTATAATTTTATATCTTGGCCTCAACTTGAACAAGGAAATAGATTCCCCTTGGTTAATTGATTCGAAGGTCATTTTATACTTTGGATGTTCCTTAAATCTCATACAACATGTTTTCTACAGAAGATCTCGACTTATCTTTCCAGTGCTTTTTAAATGAGTTAAAATGAACACCATACATAGGAGATACCGTTTTTGCAAGATTGGGTCTAACAAGGAAAATCTGAGGCACATGTGCAACAATAAGTGGGAAAGCGTGAAATGGAAAAATGGGTATATATGAACTTCTAGTATTCAAAGGTCAAGATTATCAGATGTGAGACCCTCAACATGTGTTTTATGGGGCTTTGATAGCTGGGGGGTCTACTTTTGTGTAGAAGGGGGACCCTACTGCCATTATTATTAACCATACCTTTTGTGGATTTCTATTGTTTGCCACCCTCATTGGTTTTTTTGAATAGAATTCCATAATTTTTGGAGTATTTTCCTTTGAATGATAGGGAGCATATTATTGTGCCTCATCATGGTCAAATCCAATTCATACTACCACCAACTATGTTAAGCATTCAACCAACATCCAACTTCCTACAACATACTCCATTCATCATCCAAGGATGGACATTTCAACGTCAATCAAAGGAGTTTTCAATATGGTTGGAGCCACAATATAGTTACTAACTCCATCCTATATAAATTATTTGTTTGTGTGAAATATAATAAGTTCGAGATTAATACCTACGTATTATATTCAATGGATATCTACTATGTTGAAATCCTTTTTAAGGCATGAAGTGCACGGAGAATGGGATTTAACTAATCCCACCAAAAAAATGTAGTATGGGATTGCCTAACATTTTCCACATGAACATTCATTTCCCCCACCTATTTAGGGTATTAAGAATCATATATAAAGCCCTTAGATCCTTGTCTATTGACTCAATCCATTTAAAATGCATTGAAGGCATTTTGATCTTCATTAGATTTTTGGAAAAAACTTTATAATGACCTTTATGGACATTCAAGGAAAGAGATAAGATATTAGGTTTTAGGCTCAATATTAATTTAAGAGTTTGTATAATCTTATTATTATTAATATTGTGGTCGAGGACCCTGAGTTTGTAATAATGTGATCGCATTATGTTTTCTTAGGCTCGGGAATCCACGAACCTAAAACACGTACGCATTATAACATGATAACTACATTTCTAGTGCAGAAAAATGTGTACACATTTTGGGCTATATGAAGTTTGTGAGGGCCTAAAGGAGCTGTATTTACTAAAATAAATGTCACCTATAAGAAATAATAAAAGAAATTTTTTATTATTTCTTATACTTTAAATTTATTTTAGTAAATATAAGAAATTAAGATCACTATGCACCTAATGGAAGTGGTCCCATAGCTCTGATAGTTATAATATAAAAGATAGGTTTTGAAAATCTAATTTGGTCAATACTTACTCATTTTTAGAATTTCAGTAATGACCTAAAACTTTTAGGCCATATATATTGTAGTTGGTCTTTGTTTTATGAAAACATATAGTCATTTTTTAGGTTTTTCACCTTCTAGATTAGATTTTTGCCCTACCACTACTTGAATTGGTACTAATTTTGGAATTTGGTCTATAATTCACTTTAGTGACCACAAATCATTTTTATGATGCTTGTCTACTTCTTACTATAATGAGATCCTCACTTTGTAGAAAGAGGATTGCTCCCAAAATGGGATTATTTTCCTATGAAAAAAATGAGGTGATTGTAATGTGCCTCCTCCTTAGGGATAAAGGATCAGGGTTTAGAGTTTAGGGCTAAGGGTTTAGGATTTAGTATTTAGGGTTTAGGTTTTTCAAGCTCAAGGTTTGGGGTTGAGGGTTTAGGGGTCATGGTTCAGGGTTTAGGGTATAGGGTTTAGGATTTAGGGATCATAGTTTAGGGTTTAGGGTTTGGGGATTAGGGATTAGGGTTGAGGGTTTAGGGTTTAGGGGTTGGGTTGAGGGTTCAATTTTGAGCGTTCAATGTTTATGGTTTGGGCTTAGGGGTTAGGGATTAGGGTTTAGGGTTTAGGATTTAGGGCTTAGGGTTTAGGGTTTAGGGTTTAGAACTCATGGTTTAGGGTTTAGGGTTTATGAATTATGTTTTAGGGCTTAGGGTTTAAGGTTTAGGATTCAGGGTTTAGGTTTTAGATTTTACAGTGTAGGGTTTAGGGCTCAGGGTTTAAGGTTTATGGTTAAGGGTTGAGGATTTAGGTTTTAGGGTTTAGGGCATAGGCTTTAGGGTTTATATTATATGCCTCGGGGTTTAGGGGTTAGGGTTTAGGTTTTATGGCTCAGGGTTTAAGGTTCAAGCTTTACAACTCAGGGTTTAAGCTTGCCGATTAACTCACTGAAATGTTATGTGTCTTACTCATCCTTATTAGTATATACTGAGAGTATTCAACTAAAAAGGGTTCATTTGCTTCGTAGGTAGAACATTCAAAGGGAGTCATAGAAATTTGATGCCTTTCATCTACTGATATGTTTAAGGAGGGAAATTACAGATATCCAAGAATAATTCGGTACAAATAAATGTTACCCGATACATCTATCTTATTTTTCTCATCGCATGGGAACTATTTCAATCTCTATAATGTTTTACATCTTACCCATTCTTATTAGTATTAACATGGAGTATTCAACTGAAAAGGGTTCACCTACTTCCTAGGAAGAACATTCAAAGAGAGTCATCACAATTTCATGTCTTTCATCTGTTGATATTTTGAAGGATGGAAATGCCAGATATTGAAGAATAATTTGGTAAAAATAAATGTTTTTATGCTCCTTTGAATAATTATTTCGGTTGCAAGATGTCAGGAATGAAGGTTTCATTTAAGGAACAAAGCTTGATATGTCTAGTGCTTGTGTAAGCTAGCAATTTGAAAGGATTTTTGAGGTTCAATTTTATTTTCCAAGATGCCTTATTCCAATGTTTGAAATTTTATCTCTAGATTCAACGACACTCTTATTGAGACACTTAATTATTTTTGAATGTCCAATTCTACCACAGACCCCAGTAGTTGTCAATACTTGGAGATAGGGAGACACTGTTACTTGGCTTCCATTTATAACGATAAAGATACTTGAAAAGTCATGTTATGACCTCTAAATATGTATTACTTTTAGGTTTTTGGAAAATCACATCACACCCTTCACTAGGCTCAATGACTACCCCTATCTTTTGGAAGGTACTTTTGAAAGCATCCATGGGTTTATCATAGAAGGAATTATAAATGAATGGAAGGTCACTAAGTCATAAGCTAGCTAACTCCCATTTAGAACTAAACAAGAAAGATTTAATTTTCAATTTACAACCCCTTTGTGTTCTTATCCATTCCCCAGTTGATATGCTTATTTTAAACACTTTAGGAAG